>JBAIZL010000001.1:108545349-108640349 GCA_036971475.1 Prosapia bicincta | reverse complement strand
TTATTTTCCAAATGTGTCTTATGTTTGGAATATCGAACACCTGCTATTTATGTTTGAGTTAGCCTGGTTTCCAAAATCACAACTAGGTTTAAAAAAATCCTAAGCTCAACAAAAGGTTGAATATACTAGTTAATTATTTGTCCAAAGCTTCTCATAAAATTGTATGACTTACTAAATGTTAGTGTCACCTATCTATCTAGGTTCACAATCTGCCATACATCTATTTAGGAAATTGCAAGTGAGAGAGTTGATATTCTATTTAAGTTTTATTATTAATCAACTTTAAAATAACTTTTTTTCTTCCTAAAGGTATTTTTTTGTAAACCTTTTTCAGAAAGATTTCTGTGGGTGGCTCAAGCTGAATACCCCAGATATTCAATAAAATAAAGCAAAAGGTAACCATTTAACGCATAAAAGAGGGCAAATTACTAAGAAATAGGTAATGTAATTACCTGGATTAATAAAACTAGAAATTATGATTGAATAATTTCTACAAATAAAGAATGTGAAACACTATAAAGTCATTATGCTTTCGTAACACAAGTACCATCTAATTGCTATATAAGAACAATCATGATGACGTCACATATAAACATAATTTATTAATGCTCTAGAAACATAATTTATTAGCATCCCTATAACTTTGTCCTTGAAACAATACTGAAACCCAAGTAAATGTAGTGTTATACATCATGTGTCTACAAGGCATCAAGTAATATTAATGATATAGTTAATTAAATAAGCAGTTCTGTACTACTTTGGCAGCATTCACCAGACAAAAGAGCAATTCTATTAAAACCAATTAATAATGTATTTAAACACTATACGAGCACTTCAGTCACATGAATAAAAACAAAGACATGTTTTGGGATAGTGATGCTGGGAGATTTGAACGATGCAATTACAAAACAGTACTTAGGCCTAATTACTTTAATTTAGCTGCTGTTGAGCCAATCAGATTGAGTTTCCTAGAAGACAGAAGTTTATTAGTTTCTGTGTGACGTCAGCCATTTAATACAGGGAAGCTAGTATTATGCTCATATTGTCCTATCATGGCAGTGGAGACACAGGAAACAGTTTGACCGAACGGAAGGTGTGTGTCTGTAGGTCTTAAAGAAAAAAAAATTCGTAAATATATATTATGGAAGTTGTCAACAGTTTGTTGGGAGACCCTGAATGCGCACAAATTGTTAAGTGAATGTTAAACAATCTTATGAAGCTGAGGTGCGGAACGAGCATTAGGCCTAAACATTGATTTCTTTCCCAGACAATCTTGGTGATGTATGTAAATTGTCATATTAACTAATCCCAGATGGCGAAGCAATCGAAGGCAAATACTGCCTTTTGATTGGTCGTGTAGTTTCTCCCACTCCACCAACAACTAAAATCTAAATCTTTAACTTTTGGTTTTAATTTTAAACAAAATTACTATTTACCTACATAGTAATGTTGAATAAAATTATAACCAAATCTATCCTGACTGGATACTTCGTAGGTATATATTAATATAGGTATATAGTAATGCATAAAACAAAATTTAGACGCAGTGCAGTGCCCTTTAGCTACTTCGCTCCCATTTCACGCAATAGGCCTAAATGCCATTACAGACTAACATTTAAAATGTGAAAATAAAACTTTCATATTTTTCGCGGAAAAACGGTTGATATTCGTATTCTACGTATTAAAACGAGTAATTTAAAAAAAAATGTAACCAACGTCACTAAGACTATATTTTTACCATATTTTTACTTTATTGTATTAATCACTTAAATAATAGTTTAAGACTACTTTAAGTGAATCACCTAACGTAATGAGAGCCAATTTCTTTGTATTTAAGCCATATATTCGAAGAATTTCTTTCTCCATTATTTTATATTAAACTGTGTAAGGACTTCAAGAGTTTAAAATCTCCCAATACATTTAGTTCATTGAATAGGATATTTATCGTCTTTGTTGCCAACTTTAGTTTTAAAGTTCTATACCATAAAAATAAATCGACAAATTAATATCTGATACTTCCTGAAAGAAAACGAATTCACAGGATTTGTGGAGTTAGAAATATCTAAACTCATATTATAATAAATATACATCCAATGCCAGACTGTAATCAAAGATAAAATGTGTGCATTGACCTAGTTACATTAGCAATAATAATCGAAAAATCATTGGTCAATAAATGTCCTGAAGTAAACAATAATTTTGTAAGAATTATTTTATTAATCCTTAATTTTCTGGTAAAATTGTATCGAAGACAAACCTAATTAAACAGTCAATACATAGATCGAAATATTTATATAAGCCTAGAGCATATTGCAAAAATATTTTAGTGAACATTCATTTTCATATAAATAATATTCGAGCTGGCTTGTGAGTGAAAGTTATAATTAAAGAATAAAAATATGGTACAACTCACAAATATACAATTTCTTATTTCAAACGCGTTTCAAATACTAATTTGTCGTCATCCTCAGTGAAAATACACAACTAAAAATATATATATATTAAACATAACCTATAAAGTTTTAGCAAAAGTAAAAACGATTTTCACTTTTGTTTTTACTTTTGCTAAATCTTTATAGGTTGTGTTTAATATATATATATATATATATATATATATATATATATATATATATTTTAGTTAATTTCATTTGTGTATTTTCACTGAGGATGACGAGAAATTAGTCGTTGAAACGCGTTTGAAATAAAAAATTGTATATTTGTGAGTTGTACCATATTTTTATTCTTTAATTATTCATTTTCTTCTTCATTATAAGTCTCACTTTGGTTCTATTCCCAGTATTGTTTTACAATTTTTGTTATTTGACAAATAGAGTATTGAAGAAAACGATTCATAAATTTTCTTTTCCTTACTTATCACTCATAAAGTTAACAAACGCAAGAAACACTCTCATGTCAACAACACACTCTCTCTAAATTATCACACCTCTGCGTGGTCGAATAAAGTTTCGCTTAAAATTACGACATAATATAAAATAAAGAACAAAATCAAATGTCTTTCTCCCCGACTCAAATATTTTTACGATAAATTATGTTTTATTTTCTGTAAAATAACAAAGCAGTGTAAATTTTAGCAATATTGTCTGTGTTTTAGTGGGAAAACGGTTGAAAAAAATCACATCAATATTTCTAAAATAAATATAAAGTTTTATCATATTTTATTTTTAGAAAGAAAAAAATAAAGAGAATTTAAGGGTGTTCTACATATTAAAAGCTAGTGAAATATTCATACAAGAGATTTTAACCTAAAAATACAAAAATGCTTGCACCGAATTTCCGAAAGTATTAGACGTAAACCTTTCTGTTTTGAAAAATCATAAAATTTGGATTACAATACTATGATTATAGGCCCTCCATATATCTATAAAAGAATTATCTGAAAATAATAATTCCAAATAACTATCAAGGATCAGCCTTACATTTGTCTTCAGAAGGGATACAACGTTGACTTAAATAACTATAATCTACGCATATCATATTAAAAAAGTCGCTTGACATTTTCTTTTAAATGAAACTATCGAAAAAAATACTTATGGAGAATTTATAGACTCTTTATAAACCACATAATTCCAATACTTTTACAATAACTTTATGGCTTTCAGAATATGTTCATATATTTATAAAAACCTTTGTTTGTATTAAAGTAGAGCTTCTTATTGTAATTAATTTATGTTCAACCATTTTGTGAAATATTTTGAAGAAACACTTAAATTACATAAAATTAATGAATTTTTATGTCGTGTGGAGTGATAATAAAATTTACCTCTAACATGAAGAAATATAGAGTAAAAATTGAAAAAAATAAATAAAAGGTAATTGTAAAATATCAGTAAAAGTTATTTTAGTAGATTAATAACAATAAGCCGTTTCTAGGTTTCTAGTTCAATACAAGAGAAGTAAATTGATCCAAATTGAATGCTTTAAATAAGAAAATTGTACGATTCAGATCATTCTGCTATTAATTAAATATTGATTTGTACAGATTGAAAGCCGCTATAAAAACGCGTTTGAACAGACTTGTTTATAAAATAGGAGGGATATTTAATGGAGTCCCCAATAAAGAAGGAAACTAATTAGATTTGAATTTATTTATAATTATACAAATCAAGGAACTTCTTTAAACAGCTTTCGTAGAAACATAAACTCCAAAGTTTTTTAAAGTAAAGTTAAAGAAAGAAAATCACAGGAAATGATTGAAGTTGCATTACCTGGAGTTGGTCGAACAGTAAAAAAAAATATTCTGTTGGAAAAGGAGTGTCGGCCATCTTTAAAACCAGTCTAAGAGAATCTGTTTTCACTACTCAGACACGCTAAGAAACCACCAGCGTGCATCTGAATATAACATCCATATCTCGTATCGGCATGCTGATGAGATATTATGTCGTTACTAGAACATCTTCAAATGTGCAATAAAAAATCTGTATGTTAAAAACATGAAATAATAAAGTACTCTACACAACTTTTGATTAAAAAGCATCTAACTGATTAGAAGAATACGATTTAAAATAACAGTCATTTTAGTATTTTCTTAAATGGCTCTAGGTATGAGCTCGTAGTATTTTCGTATTTTATATAAAGTGTTTATGTGGAAACGTAAAATGGATTTCTACCTTACTTCCGAATACTGTATATTAATGTAATAATTGAAAGCTGTGTTTCAAATGGGGTTCTCAAGAAACTCATTACTATTGTTTTATTGTATGCTCTAATGTGTAAACACTTGCTAAAAATCTGTTAATAAGTGTTTTACCCAATATATCGATACAAAATTACTTTGAACCTATTACCTCAGCGTCTTTACTTTTTATAAGATGCATATAACTAACGTTGTTTGTATCTATGGTCTTTTTAGGCTGTATAACTGCCAAAGGTGCGCTTTTAACAATTCTGTAAGACTATGAACTCAGTAAAACTCATAAACGGTTGTTTTTATGTAAAATAACTAATAACAAAACCCCAACATTTATACAAAAAAGTTTTAGCATTTTATTGGTTACGTTACATTTTTTGTTAGTAAATCCAAGATATGTTTTTATATATTATATATATATATATTTATATAGAAATATAAAGTACTCATTTTATTGCTAAATCTTTTAGATAAAGTTGAAGTTACCCTTTCGTTAAGGTTTTTTCTAATTTACTAATTATTTTATTAACCTTAACTTGTTCTTAGCAATTCAAAATAATTTTAAAGTTTAACAATATTTTCCAAGCATTTTATATTTTGTAATTTCTGTATAAAAGTTTTGTTACTATTAGGATTTAAAAAAACCCAACATAAAAACTATATAAATTAATTTACTCCACACTCATCTGGTCATCCTACAAATCTAAAACATTTTAAATTTTCTAGTGGAACGCATTATCTTTTAGTTTAAAACTCATTCAAGTAATAAAGTAGTTATAAAGTGTTTCAGTTCGGGAGAGCGGTGTTCTATGCACGTCTCGTGAAATGAAATTATCTTTCTGTAAATGAGATTACTTTAGAAGGAGCCGTTACAGAAATATAGAGATGCAACTTCAGATAATAAAAACTGGAGAGAGAATGACACTTAAATAGATATGTTTGTCTAGATATCGCATACATAAAAACTAATGGCTTTCAATGTTTATCACTTGTAACCGAATAACTAAAGATTCTTAGAAGAAAAACTGGAAACAAACATTAAATAAAAGTAATTAAAATTTAATGTTTATTATGGTTCTACAAAGACATCGCCACTTAAATAACTCACATAGAAAAGTTTGATTTTCAAGTTGCAATGGTAAAAACGTTACTCAATGATAAAATAGTGAAATTCGCAAATAGGCTTGTTTGTTTATTTATATAATAAAATTTTTACATGTTATTTTAACAATTATACAGACATACATTAGTGGGTTTGAGCTTCAGCTACGAATTAAAAAATTTAAAGTATCAAAATTACAAAAACAATGCACGCGACACCTATTAATGACGACTCTTCGTGAGTAAAGACTTTCATTTTTTAGTTATTAATTCATCAGTTATTAATTTAAATACTTGGGCAGAAATGAGTGTCAGCTGATGACTCAGGTAGAAGGTTTGGGTTTGTTGCAATAAATCTGTTTAGAATACAGGTTAAGCAAGGTTGCATTGCAAAATAGACTCCGGTAATTCTCAGCGCACAAAACATATAAGAGCACCATTTTCCTTACTTTTTTTAAAAATCTTTTGTAATAGCATCCTACTCCAAGTTTTATCACAAGGACTCGCATATTTGTTCATACTTACTGAAACAACCAAAAAATATAGCTTCAAATTTTAAAAAAAAACTTGAATTTTATTTTAATTTTTTAAAAATAATATATTTTGAACAAAATAAATCCAGAATGTTGAATTAAGTGGAACAATAGGGTACTCTAATCTCCCAAAACCGAGATCTTAGACGAGATAAACTATCAGCTTAAACATTTATTTTTAAAAAAAATATACGCAAGATAAATTTATAAAATATTTAAAGAAGTATTTTGAAAAAAGACAAAAATACCATCTCACTTTAAATACAAGTAAATCAAACATTAATCTACTTTTTTATAGTTCTAGGAAGGCTTCGTCACGTAAACTATGTCATGTACCGTAAGTAAAACCTAAAAACTTTAATTTTGAATTATTTGCCTAAATTAATTTCATAAAATTTATGTTTGATACATAAATATCATTTTGTAGTTTTATTTTCAAGCTTATTAATTACTTCGATCAGTTAGTAACCTTGTATAATACTAGAAGCAATTTCTCCCTTTAAATCTGTTTCTTTAAATTATGCCATTTTATTAGTAGATTATTTTTCAAAAACTCTAATTATAGAGCTTACATATATTGCTACATTTCTACCAACTGATGGTTACGCTATAGAATCACCAGTATTTAGAAAAATACATTTTTAAAAATTAGAAAATGATTTTCGGAAATCTAATTTAGATTCCTTTTAATGGACAGATAAACATTGGCCATTGGTACAAACACATTTAGGACGAACATCGGGATAATTAATTACATTTAAATTTGTAAAGTATTTAAATTTATCAACTTGGGGTTTGTTAAAATTGTATTATTGATAACTATTATTTGTAGTTATTGAAATTACTACTGATATAAAAATATTGGCAATTTAGCATTTTGATATGGCAGAAAATATGATTTATTATAAAATATCTACTCATTACAAAGCGAAAATAGACAAACTATCACGTGCGACATATATATATATATATATATATATATATATATATATATATATATATATATATATATATATATATGTATATATATATATATATATATATATATATATATATATATATACGCGTGTGTATGTGTACGTATATATATATATATATATATATATATATATACACACACACGCGTGTGTATGTGTACGTATATATATATATATATATATATATTTGTAGATTATGCAACACTGTTTTCTTGTATACACTTATCACTTTCACTTATGTACTTAAACAAGAATCTTACTTGGTATTTATGCGAGTACTTTCAGAGACTAGTAAGTGCTTCCATGCCGGAAGGGCCTAGATGCCGGAAGATGGAGGCACTTACTAGTCTCTGAAAGTACTCGCATAAATACCAAGTAAGATTCTTGTTTAAGTACATAAGTGAAATTGATATATATATATATATATATATATATATATATATATATATATATATATATATATATATATATATATATACGTACACATACACACGTATATATACATATATGTGCGCGTGTGTGTGTATGTGTGTGTGTGGGTGAGTGTGTAAGCGTGTGCACATACGATCTATTTACCACAGCTAATCTTCAACCACAATATCATAGTACGAGGTTTTCTTGCGATTTCTTTCATGCCAGCATAAGCTGCATGGATACCATTCAACGACACCCGCGCTGTCTTATTTCTAAACATGCCGACATGACTAATTAAGTGTAAAGTTACGATATTCGGCGCATAAACAAGTTTTTATATGAAGTTTAGAGGCAATCGACAGAGGTTAACGAACATCAATCCCAAAGTGAGCAATCAATGATGTAAAATAATATCAAAGGCATCAAAGAATGAAGCCAAGTTGAGAGTGAAATGTAGGCTTGATGAATATATGATGAAAATATCCATAAGATGCCCATGATTAATAACATTATATCCTACAATACACGAATCGAATGAACTGGACAAAATAGACGATGGTAACATTAGTGTTTGAAAACTACTTCAAACTGTCATAAGACGACGAATACAGATATACGCAAAACGATTCTACTTAGAGATAGAATCTCTCTGTTTCAGTTTTATAAAGAACTTTTTAAATTATAAAGAAAACAAATGGATGTAGACTACAGGTGAAACATAGGACAAAAAAGAACGCTTAATATTGAAGATTTGCCCATTACTGATAATTCTCTACCAAAGTCCGTCCTACAGTCACAAGGTCAGAGCATTATATGAGTATGTAATGGTTATTTGTAAACAGCGCACATTAGGAGAGATAAGGCAATAGTACGTTTTCATGTAGTGCACATAGTATAGTGTGAGTGATTCTAAAACATTTATTTAATTTAATTAATAGACTATGATTATTTATTGAAACCATAAGGTTATACCTAAGAATGGATCATACAATAAGTAATAAGTACTTGAGTTTGTGTAAGTGATACACTTTTTTAAAGTAAAAGGGTTCGCACTAGACAAAAGCTATATGACAAGCAAAGATCGCAACTCACCGTATGCGCTAAACCTTTATAATTAAATCTATTTTTGGCAGGAACATTCAGGTTTTAATGAATCCGAATATAATCTCTATTATTAACCTGAGAGAGAATTTTCTTTAATGTTGTACGACTTGGCATTTTTGGACTTTCATTTTTTAGGTAATTTCTACTTTTACTATCATTAAATTTCTAAATACTTAAATTTATCTCTTAAATTATACAATAAAACCCTGCCAATATCATTATTTCTACTATTCAAAGCAGGGTATTTACATCTTCTGAGTGAAATTTTTTAGGATCTTTTAATGTAGCCTACCTACATTAATATAAAATGCGTTAATTAAATATTAATGCATTAAAATTACATTAATATAAATTAGTATATACCTACTAAAAATATAATTTTATTTTAATACTCAAAATAATTATTTTAAAGACTCCCAAATCAGCATAGTAAATAACCAAATGTTTACTCAGTCACAAGTTCAAAGCCTACTCTGTGACATACATGTCTAACACTTGAGGTATTAGTGTAGTGTGGTGTGCTTTAGTGTAGAATTCTGCCTGAGCTATTTATAACAATATTCTAGACAAAAATCTTAATCAAATTCTAGCGCAAATAAATAAACAGAAACATCAATGTCAAATCTGAAATAGAAAAAAAATAATAATTTTGTATACGTTAACAAATCTAAGCTCGCCGACAAACGTCACTTTACAATATTCAGAGATCACATCGAAGAAGTAGTAAACACTCGATTATTCAAACATCCCCGAATGCATAAACTTATGTATAGTAGACTAATGAATATAGCGTTGTCAAAGTATGCCTAGTAATCAAAAAGGGGAAAAGGGAAAAATGGGTCCTAATATTTAGACAATATATTCCAAAATATTTAGTACTAATAAAAGTATACGTTAAACATGATAAATTTAGAAATAAAATATTCCACACAATTAGAATGAAAACGAAATATTTACTGCGTTTTCACACAAACTGAAATCAGAAATACAAACTTGTAAACACCAATAATAACCAGAAACGCAAATACTGATACCAAATAGTAGCAACAAATTTAGTAAAACGATATTAATATGAGTTCTATTGGGCTCAAAAAGATGAAGGCTAATGAAAGGAACAGGAAAAACAACAATTAATACACACATGGAAATATATAAATCCAAACTAGCATCAGATCCACCAAATTAACTTCCCTTTCAACTAATGTCTCCAAACATTATTTAATTCAGAACTAATTCCACATAGGTTAAAAGAATTAAAAATTGGCATAAGGGAAAGTGTTTATATTTTTATAGAAATATTTATAAGTAAATTACCTGATATCTTATACGTAACACAAACGCATACACACACTCACACACACACACACACACACACACAGACACACACTCACTCACACACACACACACACACACACACACACACACACACACACACACACACACACACACACACACACACACACACACACACACACACACACACACACACACACACACACACACACACACACACACACACACACACACACACACACACACACACACACACACACACACACATACACACACACACACACACACACACACACACACACATACATACATATATATATATATATATATATATATATATATATATATATATATATATATAAGAGTTTTAGTGATTAATTACATATTATTTAGCGGGCCTTGAAAGTAATTTACTACTATTCATTATTCCTGCATCTTCTAATTTAAGTTACCTTTCTTAATTTACATTTATATAATTTATTTTTACTTTGCTTTAAAAGCTTCTGGGTTTAGACCGTCTCTAGAAATCTAAAGCAAGTTTACAATTCTTCACCTGTTTTTCTGTATAAAATAAAATTAGAAACTTTCGGTATGTATTACACTGGAAACATTGTAAGCCTATCAACGTATTTGTTTATTTATTCATTAATTATTACCCAACCCATAATCCAGGGCGTACAGGAGGTCTACGCCTGATTCAAATATTGCCATTTTATATTATAAATGTATTTATTTATTATTAATGGTATATGCCAGCTTTAACGCACAATGAATATATTATTACCAATAAATTCATAAAATTCTACAGTATAAAGGCAAGCATATTATAAACAAAACCTACTTTCATTTCGTCAATACTAAATTTAATATATTAAATTTATGAGTTTGATTTGAATTATAGTGATGAGGAAGGTTTATTTCTATGAACGATGTGGAAGAATCGTATTTCATCTTCGCTAACATTTTGCATAAATCAGTTAGCTTTGTTGTCGGAGAACATATATATATATATATATATATATATATATATATATATATATATATATATATATATATATATGAGGGAGAGAGAGAGAAAGTCGGTTCACTCTTTGCGCATGAGTGAGTCCTTCACAATACTGAGAAAATAGATTAAAGTAGTTTTTTTATAATTGGCAGGCGATAACAATGCAAAACAATGCACAACTAAACAAAGACAGAAAACTGTCCATTACTCAAGGACCCAGTATAGCTGGCCAACGTTTTATATATTTGCCTCCCTGGGTAATCTAAGACATTTCTAAGTCACAATATTATCTAGCAGGAATGGGACAATTGTATGGACCCTGTATCCATACTCAGCATCGCTTTGTATCGTGGGTTTAGACTCTCGTGTTCTCAAGTTCTTTAGTTTTGTGATTAGATATTGTTTAATAATACAATAAAGACAAGTATTACAAAGAAATTGTTACAAATCGAACATGTTTGAGTGGTATAGATGGTGTAACAGCTGGAACTGCAAGAAATTGAATTACAAAAATGTAAAAAGGGTTGAAACATACGGGTATACATTAACTGTAAGAAATATGTTACTGGGTCAGACACAAATAATAGAGAGATTTATTAAAGATATAACTTCGGAAATGACAAGGCCCAAAGTTTTAGGAAGTAATAAAGATTTGTATATTCTAAAATATTCAGAATATTGTCCAGAATGTACCTGAAATGTTGGTCAACGGTCAAAAGTTGTACTTTTGTTTATTCGTAAACAACTATTTAAAACATTTTAGGTACAAATATTACAACAAATACCTAAATATGACTCATTTGCTATGGCTCGGTTATGCGTAGCTATATATTGATTGTAAATTACGCCACTAAATTTGTAGAATTTCTGTCATAACACAAAATCTTATTATTTTGTATTTCTGTTGAGAAAGTACTTTCATTATCAATAGGATTATGTATTTTTCTTAAAATTATTAATTATTAATTCCAATTATAAACAAAAAGGTGTATATATATATATATATATATATATATATATATATATATATATAAAGGTCTATAATGAGCGGTGCGATACTTATTGCAGTGAAACTTTTTATGATGTTTACGTATACCTGAATTAAAATAATACATTTCTTTAAAGTGTTATATTTAAACGATAGTTTTAAATTTACTATTACCTAGACATCAACGTATTAAATATGAACAACAAAAACATCTGACCTGTGAAGGTTTGACAACGGTTTTTCTGTTTCCTGACTGGAAATTTCCGTTATATATAACTACAAACTCTGAAGTAAAAAGTGTTGGAAACAATGGTTAGATTGATCAGGCAAACGATCTCTAGTATTCTCTTTTGGAATGGAATTTATGTTCACAATATTAGTTTATCTTTTTTGTTTTTGGTCGATGTCTCACATTAATTAACTACAGCTACAAATATCTTCCACTAGTTTATTTATTATTTGTCACTAGGCAAAGTGATAATTTATGTCCCATTTGAAAAATTTTAATTTTGATACTTAAATCTAGATGAATTAAGAAATATTACTCTATCTTCCAAAATGATTTTAAAATCGTTATAAAATTTGTACAACCTTAATTTTTGCTTAAACGCAAATAAATTTTATGTTTGCTGTATGAAAGGTTTGCAAAAATAAAAATTTTTATATAGAAAAATATAATACTTGTTTGATTACTATGAGAAATATTGCATCAAATATCTGACTTTGCATTACGTGTATTTATTTATAAAATGTAGTACATTGACAAACTACCAAAAACAAGACGATTCAGTTCCTTTTATATAATCCAAATTTAAACAAAATTGAATAATCACGTAAGTATGTTTAATAAATGCTTTGGGGAAGAGGTGTTTCTTCTCCAGGGTTGTTCCTGACAAATTTATGCAATTAATTACAAACGTGAATTGTTTTTGAAGCTCCCTAACCTAATGTCAATATTACGTTATAATTATGCCCGTATAAATTACGTTGAGGGAGGGCGTTTAAATCTCATTATCTAGTTATAATAATGTTGTTGTGTCTTGTTCACCTTCAACCCTTGTTTCAAGTAAAATGTTTCAAATGCATTCTATTGTTTTGAAAATGCAAAAATAGCAATTTTTTTTCTTTATGTGTTGACTTTGACAACGTTCAGGTCGATTTTTGTATTGCCACAACTGACAAATATAGGCCAACTATCTAGCCTCTACATCGAGTAGTAATCACCCAGTTTTCTCTCAAATAGTTCTATAATTTCTTTCAATTTACATCATGTAATTTTCAGGATCATATTTTTTAAATATATTTTGTTTTTAGAATCTATGTTGTTTTCATCACGCTCTTTCATTTCGTCCTCTTTAAGGTAACCTAGGAAAATACGATTATTATATTTTTGTGTAAAGGTTGTTTTACCTGAGAACCTGTAATATCACTGATACGTTAGGCTCCGAAGATCGAAGCAGGAAATCAAAGATAATATGCTAGTGTTTTAGAATTTTGTAATATTATATTTTTATATAATTACTTAACTTACCATTGTGTCACGACCGCGGCCCTTGCAAATGACATACCCTCCCTCAGGTGGGGCACAATGTCTAGCTTTACAAGACATGGACTGTTTTTATATTAATACACAGATATATTATAATAAATTTACTTCTTTCTTTCAAATTCTTCAACCTAAGTTATTTATGAACGGTTTAACTTTAATTCTAAAATTATCGAACAGTATTTTATGAACTTTTACTGAGTAGTCTTAAAAGACAAACTATACTCTCTGGTAATGTGTGTGATAAAACTATCTGCATGGACTTGCCTAAAGTTCTGAGACCCGCTTTTAGTTTTTCAAGCGAAGGATTTCACATGAAACAATTAACAATGCATCACAGATCTATACAACTAAGGAATATTATCTTTCACGTTAGAGTAATAATATTATTATTCTTAAGAAATGTAGGTTTGACACAACCAAACTCATTTGCAAAATAACGGTATTAAATGGGATATATATCCGTAGCACCGTCTAGGGCCTAGGGAATGCCACTGGTCCCCCGGTGGAAGTTACAAGTTTGAGGTTGGGTTCATTAGGGTGTGGTGATACATGTTGGGACTGTACATGAGCATTTAACAACCATAAATAATTACATTTTGATTTCATATTTAAAATTTCTATAAAGTAATTTAAAAAAAGTATGCTTGCGTTTTTAAAAGGTTGAATATAGTTGCACAAGTTAAAATTCACTTTTCCACACCTGTTATTTTAAAAACACGCCCTTCACGTTTCTAATTTTATGTTGCTCCATCCTATAATACATGACTGTCGTCACTAGTGAAGGGCCTTTATTACTTCCTGCATTTTACTACACGTTCCAAAAATATCCTCTGAACAGGATTTCTTTTGTTTAGAAGTAAAGAGAACAGTTTTATAAAATACGATTTCTTTTATTTCAATAGAATCTAATGGTTTATGTTTCATTTTCCTAAATTCGATTCAAAAGATTAATATGCTTATTAATACATAAAATAATGGTAGTGAATTGGTGCAATTAGATTTTATATTTAATGCAAATTTAAGGGTAGTGAATAATAAATTTATGAGATCTAATATTATTTATATGGTCTACATCTAGATGTTGGTAGTCTTTCACCAGAAATATGCAGTTTATTCGATTGTTAATGTGTCACTTTTATTTTTCTATATTTGTTATAGTGAACGTTTTGGCTGTTAAAATACGTTAAAAATGCCTCTGTAAAGTACGGTATTTTTGGTTGTAATAAAATTGAATTGTATTTCAACGAGAAAGAAGAGAATTATTTAGAATAATTTATAAACTAATAAAATCAAATCTAACAATTCTGAAACTGAGGTTGAAATAAATTGTAATAGTTTATTAACTTTATAAAACATGCAATTTAAGTAAAGTTCAATAGATTTATTTTAAAGTTCATTTACAAAGCAACTTTACAAATAAAAAGTTTAGTGTAATCTAACTAAACATTCTAGAAAAAAACAAGGTAGTATGACACAAAATTTCAAGCAGAGTATTGTGATACACAGAGATTCAATCTGCTTCTTAGATTTTATCATTTAACACACAAACGTAGTGTTGCGTCTTCAATGAGTGTTTAACCTCTTTGTCAATGAGTTATTTAACTAAGTACTACAGATACATTAAGCAAACATAAAGTGGAAGTAGATATAGGGCGTGACGGAGGTGCCAACGGTTGGCAAGGTTTCAAACTGTTTCCACTAACTTTGTGTGTGAGCCGGAGGGTGTCGTGCTGGTCCTAGCAGCACATTGTTCAATTTCGCCTCTGGCCATTCCAATAACGGATTATAATAATAGGTTTTAAATAGCAACGACCTTCGCTAATGTACTACTTTATTTTTTCAGTTACAATTTTAAATTTTCTTGAACTTTTTTTTTGAAAAGTCGTGAAACAGAATACTATCGTTTCAGTATACGACATTATTGTACTGCAAAATCTATTATATTTATAGGATTTATATTGAAACTGTAAAATCTATAATAATTATAGGTTTTATATTTAGCTGTACACTTGTATAGTCTTATAAGAATTTGTAGAAAGTGAAACAAAAGCATTGTCAAATATTAAAAATGATATTATATTTTGTAATTATATTTCCTGTAGATAAAGTTATATATAGTCGGTGCCGCTTATTGTGATCATATTTGTCAGAAGCATATTTGATAACAATAACCGAACGCTTAATCACGATGTAGTCTACAGCCGTACTGCATTGAACTCACTGTATTATTGCCACAACTGTTTGTTCTGAACAATATGTAAGCCTATCATTACATTAAGTAATTCTAATTCTGTAACACTATAATTAAACTGTACTTACCAAATTTTGATGCTATTCCGGACAGTTTTATGTACTATAACGATCCTTGCCTTCCACGTTGGGCGACAATTGTTATATAACGAACCTTCACTTAATGCTTCTCTACAGGATAATTTCTACTCTTAGGAAATTAAATTAATAATCCCGCTACTTGCTTTTATAATTACAGATTTATTTTATCCTGAGATCAATATTGCATTTACAGTAACTAAATCTAATTTTTGCCGATAGGCATCAAGACTCTTATTTTACTATTGATTTTTTTTTACAATTCTAAATTTACTTTTGGCTATCTAAGGGCGTGTATAAGTTACTGCACTTTGTTTGATAAATTTTATATTTCAGTTAACTATGACTTTTTAATGAATTTATAAAAGTTTAAATGTTCTTAAATGTTTGGTTTTAAAGAGTTGGCTTTAAGTTAAAATAAATGTATTGTTTATTACTTGCGTGGTTCCTTGTTTTACTTCACTTGACACAAATTCACTTAGTAATACTTCCTATCAATTTCACTCTTCTTAATTTCTCGAAATGCTTCTACTTCGTAACTGACTTTATTAATCACTCCCTTATTTTTTAATCTCACTTGTTACCCTTTAATCTCCCTCTTTATACTTCACTTTCTATTTAATAATCTCCCTTATTAATCTCCCTTACTTTAAATTTCCACGTTACTTGTTTGAATTTGATACTTCTTACTAAAAACTGATCATTACTTCTCCTCGAGTCCTACCACTTGACCCTTTCGAGTACTGAAAATTGACTGTCCTTCCTGAACACCCTCTTGGATCGTATCCGTTTGTGTTTCATCCCTCTTAAAATTTGATTGGCTCCCTTATGGCGCTCAAACTCTGGCCAGCCTATGAACTTTTGACACTTCCCTCACACCTTCCCTTGGCCTTCGTGAGAATTTGTTGAACTTTCCCACAGGTGCATGTGTTTTTCTGTATTCTCAGGGATTCCTAGTCATAAATCTCCCTGGTACGTGGATGTCTAGGTAAAGCTTCTCTCCCATGAACGAGGCACATCTTGGTTTACTTACAATGAACCTTTTTCGAATTATTTTTATTTATGATTTGCAGGTGTGTGTGCAGTAACTTATTTCGGCCGATAGATGTGACAATAGACTAGCGCTAGCTAGGGATATTTCACAAATTCAAATAATTTTACCTACAGCCTTCTTAACTTAATGAATTTCGTTATAGTACAGTATTGGAATTTCTGTAATTTAGTTTTCTACTTGTTAAAATTAGTGGGCATATTTAATGTCAGTTTATTGTATTCCACTGCAGATTTTTTTTTAAACACTGAATCTAACATAATTGAAAAAAAATATATAGAACTACGTGAAACACTTGATCAAAACATTTTAACACATAAAACTTCATTATAAAAGACTTCAATCTTATTTACACTTCAAATTTACATTTACTTTTTCTCGAAGAATTTCTCTATATGTGACTGTCTGTAGTCTTCTCGTAAAATATTGTTTATAAATTGTTCATATTCATAATGTTTGTTGAAAGTTTCTGCTTTTTGTTGAACAAACTGCCTTAGAATCTCAAGAGCTCGGTGTACTTCCTGCTTAGATCTTTGCAGTACACATTTATCATTTTCGTCATCATTGGTGCCTTCTTCTTCTTCAGTAACTTTTGATGTTGAAGCAACTACCTCACAAATATTGTCTTCAGTCATTTCCGCTGCTGTTTCAATACTATCGTCAACTTCCATCCACTCAGTATATTCTTTTAAGGACAAATCGAAAGGCTTCAAGTTCTCTTCAGAGTCTTCCTCAGATGTAGCTTGCTCTTGATTTTCTTCAACAAAAAAACCTTTTCTAAAGCAATTTTTCACAGTTTTTTCAGAAACTTCATTCCAAGATTTTGCTATCAGATGAATAGCATCGAGTAAAGAAGTTTTTTTTAGCCAATTCATTTGAGGTAAGGTTTTGAAATTCATCCATATTTTCTATAATTCTAGCACGCATCTCTCGTCGATAAAAACTTTTGAGATTTTTAATTATGCCTTGGTCACATGGCTGAATAATTGATGTAGTACTGGCCGGAAGGCAAATCACTTTGAAGTGTTTTAGCGTAGCGCTTACATCATTATGTGCAGTTCAGATGTCTAGTAGAAGGACAATGTTGCGTTTGAGTCTGGTATCCCATTTAGTCAGACATTCATTAAAAATTTTTGATGTCATCCAAGCATTGGAGTTTGAATTATATTCAACCGGTAGCTTTTTGATACCTTGAAAACAACGTGGATTTTTAGATTTACCGATAATTGAGAGTTTTTCTTTATGACCAACAATGTTAACACAACTCAAAACAGTTATTCCTTGTTTGCATATTTTACAGCCGTTAGCAATTTCATTTTTAAATAAGTAAGTATGTTCGGTTAAAGCACGATAATAAAGTCCTGTTTCATCTGCATTGTATATGCAGCTAGGAGAATACTCGGCCAAAATCTTTGGCCATTCGTATTGTAACCAGTCCTCAGTTCCAACAAAATCAGCATTTCTTTTTTCATCACACTTTTCTTGTAAACAATATTTTCCCTTTTCTTCCATCGATTGAACCATCCATCTGTGGCTTTAAAATCCTGTTTTCCTATTTTTTTGGCAAGATGCATTAGTGGGCCGTCAACTCGAGCATCTTTTTCGCGAACATTTTTAAACCACAATTTCAAAGCTTATTCCACTTGCGGATCCTTCCCAGAACGATGTATTTTGTTGTCAACATTTGCATTATTGACTTTGATAATGACAAGATTTTTTCTTTGTTGTTCAATATTTTACATAAGAGAGGTTGAGAAACGCCAAGTTGAGAAGCAGCTTTTCTTTGACACATTTTTGGTAATTTACTGTACCTACCTAGAATATCAAGTTTTTGTTTAAGACTTAAATCGCGTCGTTTCTTTTGAGATTCGGACATCTTGCTATACTGTCCTTTGAAACTTGAAGTGACACTAACCTCTACAAAACAAACGAAAAAGATCTTTACAAAATAAGTTATGTAAAAACACACTGAAATACTGTAATAAACGTTCATAAAAATTCACTGTTAAAAAATACAGCAGGACTGTACTTTAAATGGTTCTGTAGTAACATCAACTAATGTTAACAAACAACTTAGGTCGACTCAGCGAGTCTAGGGTGTTTGCGTAAACAAAGAGTAAGGGAGACATTCTGAGAACTGTGCTAAGTGCTGAAACCGTTATAAAGTATTTCTGTCATTCTAAAAATAAACATTCTATGAATTGGGCGTCATTGTGTGTTTCATGTACCGTTTACACTACTTTGTAGACATTTTTAATTGGTCTATGCTAGTATACGTTGACGCATATGATTTTGAATGGCAAATTAAATTATAATAATAAGCGAACAGATGATTACAATAAGCGGCCTAATTACAATGTATTAATATACGTCCGTGTTTGTTTTTCAATGAAACGATAGCAATAACTGAATGATAACATTAACCGTGATCACAATAAGCGGCGCCGACTGTATATATAATTCTGTCGTTTCATCTGAGACCTTGATGTATCTTTCACCCGTGCGATAATAGTGAATAGTACAAATGTAAGATTTAGTAGGCAGAAATAGAGAGCTAAGTGATAGTAAAGCAAAAGCTATACAAGGTTTATTTACACTAAATCTCCCTAACAACCTGATCAATGATTACTAAGTCTCCCAATAACATAGTATATTTCAATAAAGTTGAAATCATTTGTTTCATGGATTAAATTGTAGTTAAGGAATTACTCAATGGAAAATGATTAGAGTTAATTAATCAAATACATTACGTGCATAATTACAAACACTTATTTACAAATAAAATTTAAATATACATGTATTATGTAGGCCTATAATGGTTTAATTGGAAATGACAACGTGATCAAACATTAAATTAATTTACAAGGTAATATAACGCCATGATTAGGACGCTCAGCTATAATCGATATCAGATATTACGTCCAATTACAATACGATGTACAATTTACGAAAATTTCTTACATTTTAATTAACAATTTTGATTAACAATTTAACAATACATTTGTATCTATTGAACGTGAATGGAAAAACATCTCTAAATAAACATATAATCAGCGTATTTTACATAGCTAGGTAAATTGTATCTTAAACGACTTTTTAGATTATAGAGTCTAGTTTAGATGAAAAGAGCATAATATAAAATTTATAATTGTCAAATGCCTCAAGTGTGATAATTATGTGAATGGAACTGAGGCATCATCTTTAAACAAAATAATGGTTTTGTTATCATGCTTTAATAAAAACTCGGAGATTACGACTGTTTCTGGTGACGTGTTGGGATGGGTAGCGAAGTGGTAACATCACCCAAAACAACGAAGGGTCTCAGACAAGGCTGCTGTTTATCACCCACCTTATTTAAGATCTATCTGACCGAGCCCTGAAGAAATGAAATGGAAAATGCCAAAATATAGGGATAAGGATGGGAGAAGATAAGCTCCTTACATTCTTTGTGAATTAACAGATCGTGATAGTAGAAGACGAATACGATGTTAATTATTTGATAAGAAAACCGATGGGGAAATATGAGGCACAACCTTAACAATGAACATTACAAAATGCGAATATCTAGTGGTAGACAAATACGAATTTGGGATCTTGACTTAGGAAACAGCGAAATCAGGGGGGTACAAAGATGCAAATATTTAGGAGCGATCTTTAATAAGAAATGCGATATTGAAAATGGAATTAGGGAAAAAATAAACAAGCACAGACCAGTGAAACGGGCCTTAAACTCTCTTCTCTGGAAAATACAATTCGATTAAATTTATCTCAAATAACATTCACTGAATACATTTTTCACAAATTAAATGTACTTTGAGAATATCAATTAGGTATCTTAAAAAGAAAATTAATCATCATGCTTCTATTGAATAGTGAAGAAGTTCCTCCTATTTTCAAATAATTTACACTCAATAAAATAGAAATGAAATATTTCCTAATTCACAATTAGGTGTTCTATTCATTTGAACTATGGATACCTAACGAACTATATTAAAAGTCAATCTCACATTTATATGTTTCAAAAAACTAAAAGTCTTTAGATTAGGATAAAATATATTCGTCTTAATTTAACCAAGAGCTAAAAATGTTTTAGTGAATAAATCATTTTAGCAAGTGATACAACAACTCTTTAGCTATACAACAAATTAACGTATTGTTACAACCAAAATCTCTAATTTCAATTAATACTAATTGGTAAAATCTTTAGAAAATATATTTTTTCCTACACTTTTAGGAGGTTAACTAAGTTACAGTAGCTGAAAGCTGTGATGTACTGGTATTAGTAAACTAAAGGTTTTATTTTTACATGGGTTTTATATATACAAATTTTAATTCAATTCAGTAGATTTACTATACTAAATTTTAAATATGTCACTGTTTTACATTACGCTATAAAAACCGCTTTAAAAAACAATTCAACATTGCGAGAGATAATCGAACACAATTGTTTATTTCAACTTAACATTTTTGGCGATGTGAATTAACTGAAAGACAATTCATTCATTCTTTGTTGAAAAGAAAGTGTTAAGACGTTGATTTTAAATTATAAAATTAGCTTCAAAATAATAACAATAACCCTAGCTTTCTTGATCGTTGCTTTAAACTCACTAGCTCTAAAGTAGAATACTCGTGGCTGAAAAGAGAAGTTTTTTGTAAAGAAATAATATGAGGCGACTTTTATAAATTAAATACAATTTTAGTGCTAATATAAAAATTGCAAGTTTACCAAGTGACACATTAAGCTACGATGAGTTTTATTCATTTTGTGAATGGCTTTCGTAGTTATAGAAGGCATTTTCATGGCCTGAATATTCATGAAACTATAACAACTTTAATATTGGGAGCTACTTAAATCTCTCTGTTGAGGAAGATATTTAAATTATTCTTATAATTCGTACGCAGTTTAAAATTACGTTCGAGAAGTAATCGTAGATTAATTTAGTTATTGTTTAAAATTATGAACATAACAAAATATTGTTAGTACACCCTACTTATTTTTGATGTTTTAAATACCGCCTAGGTCTCTTACTTGTCATACCTGTGCACTGCAGAACTTGATGGTAAGAGACAACCGATTAAATCATCCCTCTAAAGGAAACACACAATTAAAGTCTAATTATAATTCTGTTCAATTTGAAATGTCATCTGGAAAGTGTCGAAAGTTGGTTACCATACGCACGTAAAATGCGGTTACCATGCACAAGTGACAGCAGATAAAATACTGAAGAAGGAGTTATAGAAAATAAACCTTCCTAATAAAAAATCTGTCGGTTTTACTGTTCTCTCTAATTCCTTATAGGTTCAAAGATTCAGTTAATAAAAACCGTTAGAGAATTGTAACCTGTTTAAGAATAATACTCATAAAGCTTCTTATTATTCAAGGCATTTAAAGCTATCATTCGTTGAAGTCTTGAAGTTTTCTATTTACTTACATTCAATTGTTTGGTAACGCAGGAATACGAACTTGTGTGAAGGTTAAAATTATATAAAGAAAGTTCTGTTACAACTTGCAATGTATGCGACAGTTGGTAACATTGCCTAAACTTTCAACAATAGATTTAGCCTAGTTTACTTATTTATTATAACATCAGAATTTTCTTGCTTAGTTTTCTTTATAACATATCGTATTAGAATATGCAATTTTAGAGGAATTTTACTATATAAACAACTGTTAATTAGCCTATTTTATAAATTTCATTTTAAGTAAAAGCTGTATGTGAGAAAATCTCGAATTATTATTCAGTCATTTTTTGTAAATTAAGCACAAACATGATAAATTTGTGCCGTTGGTGTAATTGGAGACACATATTCCCCTCTTTCCCTGTCAAATAGAATAATTTTGTATGTGATATGAGAAAATATAATGTACACATAATACAGGAACCTAAATCTCTATGATGGACATAAGCGATTCGAGGCAGACACGAGGCAGAAATAGTTTTTCGTATCTGTGAGCAATTCACAAATACATTGAATTAACAACTACTTGATCAAATTAGGACTTTTCCAGAGTTTATAGCTAAGTATGATACCTGGGTTCTGGATTACTCTTCTGATAAATGAAACCCGCTTACATGTAATTATTTGGTGCGTGGAATTGTCTGAGGGAGAAGACTATAATTTGATGGGTGCCAAGAATGCGAAAGCTTTTAGGCTGATCAGAATAATGTTTTCATTATATTTTAATCAAGATAGAGCTGCATCAGATTCTGTGAATGATTCCTCATTGGATCAAGTCACAGCCATTAGTGAATTATAGATATACATGATATAAGGGCGGCAAGCATCGTATTGCATTACTGGTATTGAATTCAAAAGTACTGGAAACACTGCCGAGACCTTAATGAAGGTAAGACATAGTTGTATGAAATATAACTTTGAACTCTGAACTAAATTTACAAATAGTAATTGACAACTTGCAAGAAATAAATGCTAAACATTAAATCATGCACATAAACATGGCCATGAAATAAATTGCTGATGGTAATAATATGACCTTTACAATGCTAGCAGCTAAAAGTGCGTATGCTTTTAAAATAATCATCAGTTTTGCAAGTCATAGTAAGACACTTTACAGAAATTTATAGAACGGGAGTAACTTTTAAAGAAAGAAGTGAGTACAAAAGTAAGTTAGACAGTAAGGGTTCTTTGTCAGAGCTTAATTACTCTTAGGAAAACAATACCTTGGAAGTCGGAGAGTTGTGAATTTTTAAAAACCACTCGACAGCTGTTCCACTGTCATTATTTGAGACTAGAGTCGTTGATTATTGTATGATAAAGTAAATCTTCCTACAGCGAGAACCTTATCACATACCTAAAGGCTTCTAACACAAGCGCACATTCGGGTTATAGTGATGACTGATCATATTAAGGAAACAATATCACAGCTAACATTTAAATCCACAGAAAATAGTCGTCCATTTTTGTTATTGATTCTCATTTTTTATAATATTTATTACTCTTTATGAAAACGTTTAACTCCTTCATTTGTTACCTATAATTTATTTTGTATGAAAATACTTTATTCTGCATCTAAATAAATGCTTGACAATGAGAAATAAATAAAATGTTTTTGTAGTTTTTTCTTTTATTATTGTTGAAACTCTGGTATAGTAACGTAATTGCTTGTTATTTCTGTTAGCCTATGTTAAATGTGATAAATTTTAAATAATGTTTTGTAACATGTTTACAATAAATCTACTTAAAACTAACTGCCGTACTATATTAACAAATTCTGTATACAGTTTTAAACATTTTTTTACTAAAACCGGTATAAATGAGCTAAGAACTTGTATTAGGCGACTTATTTCAATGATTTTATTTATGAACTAGGCCAGAAGATTCAATCCAGTGGAATCTACATAAGAGTCATCGTAAAGAACCGGAGATATATTACGACCAGTCACGGACCTTGTGGTGCATCTTTCTTATTTATTGCTCAAGGTTTCTTGTATCAGTATGTTTGAATAAATAAAACTGAAGCAATGCAACTGCGAGAAGGAATCCAACAACAAACTTGAAGCAATTACAAAATATTAGTGTAGAGTTCATTTCAACTAATTATAATGAAATCTCAATCCATGTTTAAACAGACCGTGCTTTGAAAGTAACTTTAAAAGTTCATTTTAACACTTATTATGTAAATATAATTTAGTATAACTATTTTGTAATTTTAACATGCATTATTTAATTCTTAAATTTAAATTGGTAAAGACTCCTTAATTTCTTTTCTTGTGATCTGGTAAAATGGTTGGTAAGAATAGTGTCATACTGCTGAACGGGTTGATAACAAAACTTGAAATTTGTTTAAAATCGTCTTGTATTTCACTTACATACAAATTAGGCCATTTTCTTCTAATACATGGCATTGTTGTATAACCTTTGATTTGTTAAAGAGTTTCCAGTAAATTTTTTTAAACCTAATAGGTTAGTGTATTCCCCATAAATAAAATCGATTTATGAAGAATATTAAAAAGTTAAATCAATTTACAAATCTTCTATTCACTTACAGAGATTAAAGGCACACTTACATTACTCTATATTACTCGTGTTATCTGTTTGCATTAGGCAAATGTAAGAAATAATAAGTTGCTTCCATGCCTCTGGTTTTATTAATAATTATTTTTACTGCACGTTTCGATTAAGGAGAAATATCTACAAAAATAATGTGAACTTTCCACAATCATAGTGATTACTTTCATTGCGTATATTTATGTCACACAAAACCGTAAGTTGAGGGGAAAAATTACTTTGGTGTTTGTTACAAAGAGGTTATTTTCGGCTCCGAACAAAACCTGAATTCACACTTCGGTGACCAAAAGGGCGAAGCTTAGCTTTAATCGCGAAGCTGCTTTTCCCTAACATCATTATTTATTTTATCTTGTGAGAACTCCCAGGAGGCATTTCAGCTGTAGAAAATTTGCGGAGTTTTTCTTAGACATTACACATGATGTGAATTTTATAAATGGTAAAATAATTGCTAAAATATTAAACGCTCTATATAAATGCTCTTAATATCCGCTTTCGTATTCCATGTAAGAGTATTTATCTCTTTTCAGAATAAATGGTAATATATAATGTAACTTACTAAATATTATCTTTATTTGTAGAAGGTAAAGTGTTCCAAGATGTAAAGTTCTTGGTTGTATTCTTTAATGGGATGAAAAAGCGGGAAATGTTTTATAAACATGCACAGGCTTCATAAGATCACACATTTGCAAACAATTGAACTATCTGCAACGTTTTTATGAATTATAATACATTTGTTTCTAATATTGTTATCCCAATGAATATTTGTTCGTGATTCTTTGTTTGTTTTATTTTGGTGCAACTTAGACGAGACCTAACTTGCAGCTTGCTTTCTGAAGAAAGGTTGAGATATAAGCTTTGTTCTAGGGAACGACTCTGACTTGATATTCTAGTACTCCTGATGATGTACAATAATCACTGCAAATTGCTCCTTTGGAAACATGTCCAAATCTCTAGTGCACTTCTTCCTTAGAGCCAGCCTTTGATCTGTAGGGTTCTTGTGTTGCTGGAGCCGCTCTGGAGGTGCAGGGGTGATTCACTGCTGAAGAGGCGACCTCCTGTCTAACGTTCATGACCTCAAGGTCTCAGAATATGGCAGAGTTTCGGGCATACTTAGGATCCGTCCCTCACCAAGGTTCGTCCACTTTATTTTCGGAAGCTTTCGATCATTTTCAGATTGCTCCTCTTGACAGCCATAATGGCAACTCGTATCCCCACTGACAACTAGCAAATAATTGTAGCAGCTCAACTCAGAATACCGACCCAAGAGCTCACGCTTGCCTTCTGTACCATATCTCCAGCACATCTTTGATTTCTTTGCGTGACATTTATTATTTACTTGAGATTTCCGGTTCAGTTAAGTGGCCTACGTTATACCTAGGTATTTCATCTCTTTGCTATAAGGGACTAGTTGCCCCTCATTAGCTTAAAAATGCTCTTAGCCTCATTAGTAACTGTAACCAAGTGATTTTATTTCCGTAATCATTATGCCCCAGTGTCTGGTATTGCCATTAAGTCTGTCCAAGATATACTGCAGTTTACCACTTTTGCTAGTCATTTTCATGGATATTACACACACACACACACACACACACACACACACACACACACACACACACACACACACACACACACACACACACACACACACACACACACACACACACACACACACACACACACACACAAAACACACACATATGTATATATAGTTTCGCTCTTCAACTGTTGTTGGGTTCACCTCGTCAATGCTAGATGAGATTCTAGCGAAACATCGGTAAGGCAATTTTATACACTGCAAAATATTCGGATGTACTCATCATATTTTTCCATTTGTTAAATAATAGGTATCATCATACACACACACACACACACACACACACACACACACACACACACACACACACACACACGTTGTAACGGGGAAAATTGGTCCCGTAACAATTAAACAAAAAATTGAAAAAATATCAATTTTTATAAAATAATTTTAATTAAATTTTCTAAGCCATTAAGGTCAATTGTTAGTTTGATAAGTTTAAAATGAATTGTAATGTACACAAATCATGACATCGCGAGTGCATTGTGTGCTACGACAAAAATCAAGTTGCTACAGATTTTAAAATAATCAGTTAAAGACAAGAAATACGCTGAAAATCAAAACTGTACAGGAAAATCAAGTAGTGGGGGAAGACAACGATTGCTTTCGTTGGGCGTTAAGCCCACTCTCGCATGTAGGCCACAGACCGGAAAGGTCGCAGTTTTTATTAAACTTAAAAAACATCATAATGGAACTTTAAGTTTTTTAATCGAGGCCGCGTAGCGCGGAAAATTGTTGTAGTATGTCTTAAGCTAATGTCTAGTGAAAGCTAGCCATCGTATATGCAGAATCCCGGTTAAATTTCGATTGTCAAGAAGATGGCTTCGTCAAATTCGCCTGTTCCAGCAGCCTGGACGAACATGTTTTCAGACGAGAAGAACCACCAGTCTGGAAGCAAGGAAATCATCACCTAGGACCTAAAGGATGGATCCAGGAAAGTGCGAGTTGGGCAAGTCATGATTTCTATACAATTTTAAATATTTAAACAAGATTTATTTTGAAAATTTCTAAAGTTTTAAAAGATTGCTCCAATGTTAAAAAAGATCAATAATGGCTTTATTTCCTTGACAAATAAATTAAAATATGAAATTTATTAAAGTATTCAATTTATTAAAATTTATGTGAAAATGCTAAATGATAGATAAATTTGGAAGTGATAACTGTTTTAATGTTTGAAAAGATAAATCTAGTAAAGCACAAGCACAAAGATGAGTAGAAATTGTCATATATTTATAAATTAATTGAATCAGTAATATGTATGACAATGCAGTAAAATTGTTACAACCAGTACGCCAATAAACTGAGATGAAATATTATGAATGTTAACTTGTATAAGATCTGAATAATTTCGTACCCAGAAATTAGTAACATAAAATCATTTATAAATTGTTTGTATTTCATAAAAGATTAATTAACTCAGGAATCAGTTTATTAGAATTTTAATGTAAATGTATATGTTCAAAAACTGGTAAATATATTTATGTCTTTGATAAATAGTTTTAGTAACAATTTTATTTTCAAATACTTTCATACATAAATTGATAAAATGTCATATAACTGCTGGCACAAAATCAGCCCCTAAATTAAATTTGTGTATAGAATTGATATAGGCTCATTCAACCTCCCTGCGTTCAATGTAAATGTATTTTATGTATTAAGGGGAATTTAATTTATGTTATGGTATATATATAAGAATTCAAGAAATTATTATGTTAAAATAATATACTCATTTTGTTCAATTTATCCATTACAATATTTATTAAATTCATATGTCAAACAATTGATAGAGTATAATTTATTAAATCAATCCTGTGTGCTGAATAATAAAATTAATGTTTTCCCAGCTAGTAAATTATCAAATTAAATCAATGAAAGCTTTTAAAGTAATATCAGCAAGCCTATTAGAGTCATTTATTTTACTAAAGTATAAATAATAAAGGATCACAGTGCACCTAAAAATAATCGAGTAACCCCCCCCCCCAAAGAAATAAATTAAATAACAGAATCAATTTTGAGCTAGCCACAACACTAGTTGGTTTTATTTTAAAGTCCAGGAGTTGAGACTCACTGGCAGATTTTACCATATAATACACAGGACCTCCTTAAGGAGGATATGGTAAAATTTTATCTTGCACGGATCTCACGTGAGCAGGAGCATGTAGGAAAGAGGTCTACAAAACATGGTAAGGTATTTTTATTTTGTGATATTTTTCTATGTGTTTTCAGCTAACCCATATTAACACCATATGACAGATCACTGACCTTACCATGACTTTTAATAATTTTAATAGACAAGATCCCCAGGGTGTATTTTTAAATGGGATTTAGTTACATGCGCTTGCAGTTACGAGTTAGGCAAATGTCGACAGGTTTTAGGCAGGTCGAGTTTGTTTGGCGGTGAGCGAGCGGGGTGAAGGTCCGTTGCAACACACACACATACACACACACACACACACACACACACACACACACTGCAACGTTCCTCCCTACTTTGATTTATTGGTATCCCTTTTCGCAGAATACCAAAATTTGTTTTTTAAAAACTTATTTATAAACAAACCAAACATCTGCCAAACACCCCGCTTGTTAAACCGTGCTAAAATCCCTGAGTTACGTGTATATTTCCCGCTCATAGGGCCAGGCCCAAAACAAGCCTATTCCCGCTGACTACTATTTAAAATAAGTAAAAACTCCCCAAAATTGGTTTATCAATTTTGTATGGTCTAGATATAGTCAAACATGTCATTTCAATAGTCAGCTGGAAAGAAACACATTTAAAAGAATACACAAAATATTCACAAAGTCTTACCACCTGATGATGATCTGCAGAGACAGCAAGGGAACGTGCAAAATATGATCGTGTTTAAATTACCTATTTTAAAAGGCTCTTGTATCCTTTTAAACACAATCTGCCAGTAGATAAATCTGGACGTTTATACAGAAAACCAACTAATCTTTAGGCTAGCTCAATGAAGTTAGTTGAGAGAAACTCTTTAAAAACATTAGGTTTTAACTATTATCATTTAGTGAAATTTAATTAAACTTGTTTGCTGATTTAATAATCATTTTCATATTAGTTGGAAAAAGCTAAACAGTTTTTATTGATTATTCGACACAGGGTGAAATGCAAATACTGTTGATTTTTATAACATATTTAATTTTATTTATTTAAATAAAAAAGAAAATTTAACCTTTCAAATAAAACATAATTATATTGACAGAACAATTCACTAAATAACTTGTTGTTTTTCATACTTTAAAATCATATAATTTCCATATATATCAATTACATTTACATAAAAATAAAATTATTTCCCAAATTACACATAATAAAAATTTATCTTCTCTATTGAATTGGTAAATTCGTATTTATGACACATAATTTTTAAATTTATAATATTTAAAAAATTCTTATTTCCTTGAAAGTAAATGGCTCATGGCCAAAAACCCTTTGTAAGTTTAATATTTATCATTTGAAATATTCTGATCACTTAAATTCATTTTATTAAGCATAAAATTTATTTAATTTTTATAAAGAGTGAAGTCATTATTTAAGCTTGAATATTTGTTTGAATTTAATAAAATTAACTGACTAAATTTGACGTAATTGGTATCGAATAGAGAGAATGACTTGCCAAAGATGTTCCTGCCGGTCCTAGAGTCCCTCGTCTGGATTCCCTGGTCCTTGGACATCAGAAGTCGCCATCCCTGGTTCGTCGGTGGTGGTTTTCCTCCATTCCCGCGTCCGGGAGGCTGAGTCTGGAGCCTTCATCCCTTGGTAGTCCTAGACGTCGGAAGCGTTGAGGTTTGGTCCATCTGGCCTGATGGCGGTCCTATCCGCGGTCCAGCATAGCGTTCCGCGGCACCTCGTATTCAAAATTTATTTCAGAGTGTCTCTAAGGTCCTAGAGACCTAGTATATATAGCGGTGAATTTAACCTACCTCACCCCGCCTGCAATACTTGCTATCTTTGGATTTATTCCTTGTACAGGCAAGTCGGGCAACGAATCTGTTTTAGCTTGCAGAGTTTGATTATCATTTTTGGAACACTGAAAAATGTCTATTTTATTAAAACTGCTGTAACTTTTTTGTTTTTTAAGTTTTTCAAATGTTGTTTTCACTAATGTTTATTCTGGCTTATTCTGGTTCTTTTAAAATGTCGATGAAAGTTCTACTTGGTTTGGTTCTTAAGATAGCTTTTTTAAGCACTTAGAAAATTTTCGCCTCACTTCCGATGGTCAAATTTAGCTAGTTATTACAAATTTATTTTCTAATACTTTTTAATTTAGCTTAATTATTCTATTTATGGTTTTATTTACTTCTTCACTCTTTACTATTTTTATAACTCCAAACTTGATTAATTTAAAAATCAACTTTATTACTTAAAAACAGGAAATTATTTATTTCCTATTTGTCACGGAATGTCAGACCGTTATAACACACACACAAACACACACACACACACACACACACACACACACACACACACACACACACACACACACACACACACACACACACACACACACACATACACACACACACACACACACACACACACACACACACACACATATATATATATATATATATATATATATATATATATATATATATATATATATATATATATATATATATACACCAGCTATTATTTTATTTATAACGGTCGTATGAACGGTGTATGTCGTTTACCAGTATATAAAGTTTTAAAGAGGTATCATGTTGGTTACTGTATTTGTTTGTTTTATTTTTATTATTTTTCTCAAAATAGCTTGTGAGATATTGCCCAAAATCTATTAAAGGTAAAGTTTCCTTAAAGGATTTTAGAACAAAGTGAATCCGAGATAAGGTGTGGGCTTCTTAGAGGAATTCAACTCCGTCACCAAATTGTGTAATAAATATTACACGTTGGAATTAGGAAATAAAAAGTAGTGGTTACTAAATGGGCTCATCTGATTCTAAACGTTACTTATGACACATATTTTGTGATACACTTATGTATGTATCTCATTAAACAATACATAATTCTTTATTCTCAAAAAATTATAAATTTCATATTTTACACTGAGAAAGGTTTCTGATGTTATCTAATACATGTATGAGTGAAAAAAATCTTTGTGTTTTTTTGGGTTCTAAATTTAGTTCTATTTTAAATGATATACCTATTATATCTATGGAATACAAATATATACTGTAAGGGAAACAGTTAAATTTCACCCCTAGAATGAGTTTACTTTTACCTAAGTCACAATGTGACAAATTTTCCCTTTTATATAACAAATTGATACGATCAATTATCTGTATGAGTCGTGAGTTAGTCTTACGCAAAAAGGTTTTATTGCAGATGTATTTCTTTTTTTACTAACCTAAGGCATTAGTGTCAAGTAACGGCAGTGGAACTGCTGTCGGGATATTTATAGTCACATTTTTCCAGCTTCGAAGAAATCAGTGTAATTAAACCTTTACAAAAGACTTCATTGTTTAATTTACTTTTGTAAGTTAGGTCTATTGTTCCTTTAGGTGTTACTTCCATTCTATAAATTCTTTATTAATTTCCACGCTTTGACATATTGATTTGTTTCAGCAACATGGATCATTGTTTTGCCAAATTATTTTGAAATACTTTTCGGCAATTTCAAAAGCACAGTGGCCAGTAAATATGTACTTACTTCTAATCCTGGTTTGTATTTCATCCTTATGTGACTTTATATATTATTGTGTTTACATAACTATGCACGTTCTCAATAGCATGTTTGTGAGAAAACGTTCTATTTTTACTAACAAAGAACAATAATTGTATTATTCGCAATAAATACATTATTGTATTATCACTCTAATTTAGAAATGTTACTAAATGAAGTATGCTTTTACGAAATTATGTTTTTTAGTTCTGGAAGAGCTAACCTACAAAATCGATATTTAAACCCTTAACACACAAAATAGTTTTCATAATAATAAGAAATATTTTATTTAAAAAAAAACTTATATTAGTTTAAGCCTGTGACATTATTTATTTATTCTTTTTGTTTTAAATATAATACACAACGAGTGGTTTTAAAATTGACAAGTATTTAAAAATTAAAATCTAAATCTCTACAAACAGTTGAAATCGCAAACGTTTATTCACCTATAAAATATTTACGGATACTTAAGATCCCTAAAAAAGAAATAGTTTTCTATCAAAACGGAAGCTCTTGAAAGAGATAAATTTTAGAAAGATTTCACCTAAATTTTGAGAAATCATACATATATAGTTTTTGAACTAGGTTCTGCGTGCACTCTGGAGGGAAGAAGAGATAGTTCTTAATAATAAATACACAAAAACCTCTTAACCACAAACTTTCTTTAATTTACCCTAATGTACATTTTAGTTACAAAGTAACCATCCTCAGAGGGATAACATACAAAGACTCAGTCTTTTTATGTTATCCCTCTGAGGATGGTTACTTTGTAACTGTAATGTACATTAGGGTAAATTAAAGAAAGTTTGTGGTTAAGAGGTTTTTGTGTATTTATTATTAAATTCAACCACAGTATATTCCTAATAAATAGTAGAGATAGTTCTTGTGATTTTGAAACTACGATAAAGTGTTATTAACAGTACTTGTCTTATTAGGAAGCAATAATCAATTTTGCTTTGGAAATCCATAATCATCAAAACTACTTTAAAACAGATAAATTGATTTGGTTTCTCCCAATGTATAAAATCTCTCAAATTTCACTCCTCTTGTACTCTTCAGAAAGAAATCAAACAGCGAAAGGTCTCGGTTAACGGTAATTATTACAGTAATTAGTTGTAAAGCAAAGGGGATATTGAAGACGGATTCACGTTTTTTTATTCAATCATCTTTTCTTTTTTCAGAAACCATTAAAGAGTCAATTCTAAAAGATACCAGAAACAATTCTTTTGACAAACTCTCTGGATATTTCTTGGAATAACATATTTCAAAACTGTGAAACACTAGATAATCCTAAAAGAAACAATTCTTTTAATTCACATAGGAATGATCATTTAAAACAATTAAAAAGTGAATACTTTTTTCGAGTGTTGTTGTATTTGCCTTTTCATGTAGTTAAGGTAATATTTAACACATTGTTAAATATATTTGAAGAGGGGTCATATATAATTGGCAAAAACACAACTGGAGAAATTACCTTATATAAAGAAATAAATTTTTAAATATATTACATAAGAAAATAACTGTTATTAAAATATATAATGAGCTTTCTTCGTGAATGCTTTTAATGCTATCTGTCAGATGTAAAATTGGTAGTGTGGAACTAATCTGTCCTCCTAGATTCAAGCTCACACTAAATCATTTACAGACATTAGGCCTGTGTAATCAGAAGCTGCCGTCTAAGGAAACCCCAAAAATCTATGTGGTAGCATAAAAGCAAAGGATTGTAAAGCTAAGAATTCAGGGTAGTTCTATATTAAGGCTAAATAACTCTGTAAAGTTTAATGATCCTTCATCAAAGAATTTCGTTCAACAGATATTTTATTTGGACTACTTTAATAACAAGCATTTTTCTAGTTTGATTTTCAACATCAAAGATAGGAGTTTTTTAACAAACCGTTTTCCTAAAGCAAATACTATGTATAATGTTTGATATTCAAACTGAAAGTAAGTCGAGAAAATTGTTTGAAGTAATCTTCTTTGTAGACAATATTTAGCCTTTAATATTTAAACAAATAAGTTATTGGCTTTGGAATTCGTAACTGTAGTAAATACTTGGACCTTATTAAAAAAGTATTCCTAATAGAATTTACTCCTTTAGCATAATATTTGCAGCGTATAAACCTTAACTTTACTACAAGGCTTACAATTTCTTAATTGCCCCCACCCCACAAACACATGATATATATACACACACACACACATACACACACACACACACACACACACACACACACACACACACACACACACACACACACACACACACACACACACACACACACACACATACACACACACATACATACACACATACATACACACACACACACACACACACACACAAACACACACACACACACACCACACCACACACACACACACACACACACACACACACACACACACACCACACCACATACACACACACACCACACCACACACACACACCACACCACACACACACACACACACACACACACACACACACCACACCACATACACACACACACACACATACACACACACACACACACACACACACACACACACACACACACACACACACACACACACACACACACACACACACACACATACACGCACACACAAAGAAGGGTAAGTTATATTTAATTCTAAAAATCGTAAAGTACGTTAGATTGATTTATATCCTAAAATGTAATTTACTATTTATAAGACTAAACAAATTCATGGATACAGTAGATCGGCATAATTTGTAATATGGATATCTCTCAACACATTTTATGGATGCAACTCAAATACAGTATAGGCTACAATTGCCCTTTTTTTCAAGGCAACGGATTCATATTTTGCAGATTTACAATAAAATATCTAGTAACTTCGAAATCTATCAGTAACACGGAATATATTTATTGTTTGATTCTTTTACACTAGGAAAGAATTACATAAACTTAATTAATTACTTAAACATTAGTTTATGACTATCCGAACTTTAAATTTGTAAATTTGTTAAAACTTACTGAGACAGAATGTTTTCGATTGCTATGTGGCGATCTTCATCAATGTCTCAAATAGTTCTGTCTCAGTAAGTAACTAATTTACAAAGTTTAAAGTTCGGATAGTCATAAACTATTGTTTAAGTGATTAATTAAGATTCGCCGAATCTAATGGACTACAAAGTTCAAGAATTACATAAACATTTAGTGACTAATATTTTGTAATAGATTTTGATTGGTAAAATTTAAATTTTTACAAAAATATGTGTCATTAAATAAATACATTTGACTCGCATTTCACAATAATTGTAGATAATTTATAAAAAGTATTTAGATAATGTTTAAAATTAGTTTTCTAAACAATTAGATATATTTTTATGACACAATAACATTCTCAAAATCTGAAATTATTTTATAAATGCCTACAAGTTTTTATGAAATCTGCATAAACAGTTTCCTTTATTATTCTTTTAAAAAGTTCCTTAGCGCCGCTAAAGCAATAAATTCCTATAACGGCTGAAGAGTTTGCGTTTTACAGCCCTTAAGATAATGCTATTTTTTTTAATTTTCAATTTTTTATAGCATTATGTAAAACAATGTGTAATAATTATTGGTATGACGTGAAAAGCGTGAAGGAAAAGTAATGTCATTTATAATACTTGGTAAATAAAACCGTTTTCGTATTACATATTAATATTGCTATACAAACAAATTAAAAAATAGTTATTATTAATAAATTTCAAAATAATTAAATTGTATAAGCTATCTTATATATTATGTTTAAGCATAAGATAATGTTTAATAAAACCAAGGAAGTCGCTTAGTTCCTAATTTTTGTAGGATTTATGCTTTTAAACAATTGTAATAAAATAAACTAAACGTGTGTTTATTGAATACATACGAAACGTTTACATTCTTGTAACAACATACTTGTAATATGCTAACGTGTTTATGGTTTAGACAGTTTATTGTAATTTTTCTAATTTTCATCAAAATAGGAATTTCCATAACCTATTATCATGGCTAGGAAAATGCATAAGAATTGAATGTATGAAAGGTCTTGAATTTAGAAAAATTAAATAAATAATGCAAAGTTATTATAAAGTCATTATAAGTTGTAAATAAAATAATATTAATAAAAATATCTAAAAACCGTTATAGTTGAACAATTTGAAAAAAAATGGAATTATAAGCTTACCTGAAAATGAAAAATGAATTTGATAATATTATATTCAAAGAAATCTTCAAAGAACAAAGAAATATAATGATATAATCAATGTCTAATAATGGGGTTTTCGTCTGTTATGCAAGTAACATAATTCTGTCTTGATTTCATTATTACTATATTTTTCCTGTTATAAATAACTGAGTATTATTATCGGGAAAACAATTTTACCCCAGATAGAAGATATATCCCAGAACAACAAGAGTCAACATATAGCCGCGCACCTGCTTTGTGTATGCAACGCACTAACATTAACAATCTGTAACCATAAGAACGAAATTGCTTTTTAGGGTTGGTTTAAAAACAAAATAACATTGCAATCTCTTCAAATCTCTCCTCAAAAGCATATACACACTACTATTAGAATGCATTGAATATCGGTCAACACCAGGATACGTTGTTCTAGTGGAGCTAATCTTTAAGGCTTATTGACCGATATAAAAAGATAATGATTCTAATATAAGATGCTGTTCCAATAAATCTATTTTTAAAGTTTCACAAACTTGGTTTTTTATTGCAAAGGTAAGAGACGTATAAAGAACAATATTTGTTTTTATTATTGCTACTATTTAGGTAATTTGTTGCTTTATTATACAGGCAAAGCTCTAATATCCGGCACCCTCGGGTCGGGATGTGGCTAGTATTCGAAAATATCCAGAATATAGAATCTAGCCTATATATAGAACAAACTGTTCATAGCATTATGATACAAATTAAGGAAAATTGAATGTACTCTTGAAATATTACCTTCCATATTTGTTTGTATCCAATTACTGTATTTTCGTAGGTATTAATAGAAGCACACAAAAGTTATAAGAAAATAATTTAAGAAAGCAAAAACATTTATTGCTAAAATACCTTTTTCGTTCATACAACGTTAAATTAAAACATTAACCAGTACACTTAACTATTCAAATACTAATGATTTCATAATATTTTAATGGTTTTAAAAATTATCAGGCAAAACTTCCTGCGTCCAGTAAAATTTCTAACCTTCAAGAAATGTTAACCACTTTGTAATAGCGGCTGCAGCACAACTTTATGAAAAGTTACGTTTTTGTCGATCTATTTCTTGGTTAGATTGAATAATTGACATCTGTTTTGTACTGTATTACGATGGTTCAGATCTTGTAACAACCTTGTGTCAATAGAACGTTCCGGATGATAGAATCCCGTATAAAAGTATTTTTACTATAATATAATATGAGACCTGAATTTGTGATTAGTATACCTTTGAGGAAATATTAGTCATATATACCTATATATACATAGTCAATGAATATACCTGACACATGCCTTCTTGACAATGCTGTCCACGAAGACGGCTGAATAAAGGACTAATTTTCACAGCTATCCTACTTAATTGAAATCAAATAATAATAACAATTAGCATTTTGTGTTCAATTTTAAACTGTTTATTTGTTTTTCTTTCAAAACACTATCGTATTTAATTTTTGTTATTGTTTGTAATTTGTAGGTTATATGGTAACACCTTTAGCAAAGTGTTTAGTTATTTCAAAATACATTAGGCTTTTATAAGGCTATATATAAGAGTTTTCGACCAAAAATTCATATAATTTTTCTTTGGCTTGTTAATCCATAGGTTTTTGTTTTGTTAACTCTAAGGATTGAACTTTCATGAAATTTATTATTAATCTATTGTGTTATTTCCAACATGGTTTCTATAAGTAAACAAAAAATAAAAAATTGCAAAAGAATATTTTATTAATTAATGTTTTATTTTAGTTTCATTACCATATGAAATATACAAACGTTTTGTTGGAAATTTGCATAAGCGCTAAAATAGTATACAATTTTACAAAATATTTAAATTGTTTTGAAAAATATAAAATTGCACAAGTGAAATAATAAACTGTTTAGGTACTTTCCTACTGTAATTTTATCTTCATTTGGTTATTTTTAGAGTAGCCGGTAATACTGCAAGTACACGACAGATTAGATATAGGGCATGCCTAACCGTCTTAATATGTGATATAGGGGTTTCTTTACTGTTAACCCTTTTATATGTTAATTAAATCTACCTCACGGATGTAAAGATGAACTGGGCAATCACCGTCCTTTCTATTTCTATATATCGGAAAATGTTTCTGAATATGTTCATATTATATTTACGTTCGATACAAATCATTATAACGAGATGATGAGAGTCAACTGAAATATAAAATGTTCCTTAAGTCCCAATACCTATCAGATTATATTGTAGCCGATCTACAATAAATAAATAAATATGCGAGACAGAAAAAAATTGAAGTACTGGGAGGACGTAAATGATGATGAATTGCTAGCTTTTACTAGCATTATCATTATGATGAGCGTACACCCTCTTCCATCAATTGATGATTATTGGACATCATATCCTTTGTGGCATGTCAGACCTGTAGCTGAGGTAATGCCTAAAAACGATTCAAAAATCTTCTACATATGTTGCATCTGAATGACAATTCTATAATGCTTCAGAAAGGCGATTTAGCTTTTGACCGCCTTTATAAATTGCGGCGTCTTTTATTATCATTGAATAACAGTTTTTGAAATAAAGCCAAACCATCAGGTTCTCAATCGATTGATGAATTATGGTATTATTCAAGGCCGTTCACCAATAAAACAATATATGTCACTCAATCCAACAAAAAGGGGGTTATAGATAGGTTGTTATAGGTTGTTAGTATAAAAAATTTATATTATAGGTTAAATGTTGTAACACAATAAAAGAGGTTCTGACAAAGCTTGCAATTTCATTGAAAATGACCTATCCGGACAGGCAGTGGCACGAATATTGCCACCTACAGAGTAACCTAAACTGGGAATGGCATACATATTGCTACCCTCAAAATTTTAACACTATATCGAAAAAGAAGTAGTTTTTGATTGTGAAGGTCTTATTTGATTATTTATTGAGTGATCAGTGACAAAATTCAAGTAAAAAATATTCAGTTTCTTCTGCCTAATAAAGGGTTAAGTAAATCTCGAATATGTGTTTGTATTATTTAGTATTTAATTTAAAGATAGGAAACGTTTCCTAGTGTTAACTTATTTTCAAATTAGGGAACAAAATTTACTCTAAATCTATGAAGAAAAAGCAAATCATTACAACACTGTAAAGAACCAAATTAGAATAATAACAAATAATATTGTTGTCTAATATCATTGGGAATATGAAAGAATGTTGTTTCATTTACCAACCTGTTAAAATACAAGAAGTGAGTTACTCTCTCAATAAATCACAACAATTTTTTTTTTTACCGAGATGTGGTTTTAAATTGTCATTGTAATCTTATCACTTGTGATGTATTCAGATGTCAAACACAATAAAATATTACAATACGTGGTCACTTTGTGGAACGTATTTCAAGAATTCTCTACAGTCAGCTATAGTAGATAGTTCTCCGTAGACATTTATAACTGTCAAAACGTAGATGTTATATTTCCCAGCAGATACGTCATTTACGTTCGAAACTAATTAAACATAAATAAAATTCTAATAAAATTTTGCACGTAGTCTTCGAGTCTTATTTTCTTTGTTCTATTCTTTATCCGTTCCGTTTCTTCTTTCATCATCTTAATTATATCTTTCCCTTATTCTTTCTTATCAGGTGCCCGTACGGAGTCGATTCTCCTTTATGTTATAGTTTTGGTTGAAATGCTTCTTTATCGTTGTCTTATTTGAAACTTATTCTGGTAATTTCCGTAGAAAACTATCGATCTACTGCAAAATCTTATTTAGAAATCTACTACATCAATTTCATCTTTTTTCGATCGTATCTGTATATACGCAACATCTAAACTACATAATCAAGAATAATTATATAGCTATTTACTCGAAGCGTTTCATCAATATAACATAATAATATTACCAAGAGGTCCGAACACAGTCAACAGTTAACACAACACTCGAATACGAGTACTAAGATAGTAGCATTGAACAATGCACCGAACAACTGTGTAACGATTCTACTGAAAAGTATCAGTAAATAGTAGATTTGCTAAGAGAATTGATAAAGAAGTGCAAATAATTGTATACATATTTTTGTTCATAAAGTGTATGTGCGTTGAAAATAAATATTTCAAAACTTTATCTACAAAATATATAAATTGATGTACATTTCGGTTACCAAGTAAGCATCCTCAGAGGTACGACACACATTCCAACTACATCTACATAGGTTCATTTTCTTACTCTTAGAGTACAGCTCTCTTTTATTGTTTATAAAATCTGATGTTTCGTTGTTTTGTAAAGAAATAATTGTTTATTTCTACACATAAAACCCTACAGGCCGTCTCAAAATCATGTTAGCTTGAGAGGTTTTCCAAAGGTTTGCTTTTAAGAATAACGAACGGGTTTTGGGACCCAGGGCTGGATGGCTATGAGTAAGTAACAATGAAAAGCCAAGTTTTGGTAGGAATCCAACCTAAATCTATCGAATCTTTTAAAAGTGCTAAACTATCGCTACCAATTTCATCCATTGTTGAGTAAGAGCTTTGTTTTTAATTAGACTCTAAAAGAGGAGAGAAATATAATTACAAAGTACACATTTTAATTTTGAATCTCTGGAACTAGTGAAGAATTTGGTCCAACTGTAAGTGGCTAAGTTTGTGTAATGTCTTGAAAGCTTAGACTTTTTCTGAGTTTCAGCGTATCCATAGTAAATCCTTTGTAAACAATCTCAAACAAGAATAATAATTAGTTATTAATACTTACATTTCCTTACAAAGTGTGCTCTCGGAAGAGTGCTCGTTTTATTAGTTTGGGTAAGGTTTAATAGGTTTACTTAGATATTTCTGTAAACTGTAGTGTTAATATTTTTTTAAAACTTTATTTAGACTGAAGCCACAAATAATAATATGAAAGTTTAATGATGAAAATGTTTTACATTTATTTCGCAAGAAATTTACTTGGGAAGCCTACATTAGTGACAGGTTAATTTACCGCTCTTCATTCTGCACTTATTATTTGGTGTTTTCATAAACAGTTCTAATTATATTGCCATATACAGACATCGCAGTTAAAAGATATATGTCAAAATTTTCAAATTATATTTAATGCTCAAAAAATATATTCCAACCTTTGAAATAATATAATGATCAAACATCAAGTTGCAAACAAGTAGGTGAGTTAATCAACACACAAGGCCTTGCTTGTAGCAATGTAATGTAATTTTACAAGCTTTGCATACATTACTGTTGTATTATGCGCGACGACAATACAACCAGCACAGGCTTAGCGTATCAGATCTGTGGATTACGTCATCCAACCTAATTCAGAACTGAATCATACCACTTTAATACTACCGCGAATCTAATGGCCTAGTTTTCCTCAATGGGGTAACACATTTACTGAATGTAGTCGTCTCAGAAATTTAAATGGATTCCAATTTAAATGTGTAAAAATTTTCCTTTAAATTTATAACAACATAGTTACTCTTACACATTCATTTTCTGATCGGACATAGCGTCAGACAATTAAACACTCACAGTTAAATAAAATATGACTAAAGGGTTATTTCTAAAATATACTGCACAGTTTGTTATTTAAATATGACTATTGGACACAAATTAGTGAACAAATATATTCTTTGAGAAAAATACTGCATAAAATAACAATTTTGTATAGGCTATTGTTTAAAAGTTATAACATTCTTTATTTTAGAAATATTATATTCCAATTTCAAAACTCCTGTTTCATTACTCAAAATCTTAAAAGGCAGTTTTTTCTAAAAGATAACGTTCAAAGAAACTCCTACAAAATGAAACTGCAATAGTGTAGGTGTTTGGTAACAATATTTTCGGAGGACCAATAATTATTATAACTATATAAACTAATAGATTGTACTTACGTGCACCATGGAATACGCACTTATCACACTCGCGTATTAAATAAGCGATTTCTGGCCAGAAAACTTGTTCGTATTCCACGCACTGATAACAATAGGTTTAATAATCAATAAAACAGTTACATTTACGTGTGCTAGTACCGAAGGTACGGAGATTGAAAGTATAAGAATATATTAGAACGTAGGGTATCGGTATACACTCTGGAAAGGTCTAACGTGCTCTACCGGTTCAAACGGCAGAAACCTTATCACGGGTGAGCTTCGTCTGACTTTGGCGGCGGGTTTAAAATAAAGGAAATGAGTCTATATTGGTTTTAAGTATGTAACATACCGGGGGCCTTGAATCCTTCTAGGATTCAAAGAGAACTAACACAAATATAATATTTAGAGAGTTTATAAAAATAAAAAGTTCATAAAGGAAAATAAAAATATCTCTTTTACAAAAAGTGAGCGCACTATGGCGCAAGTTCATTATGAGCGTAGAGGTAGAGGGAAAACCTTGTGAGCAGGTCTTGTCAAGGTTCCCTGCTTTGTCTTCAAATGAACCACTCTTACTACACCATCCTTTCCTGGAGAAACACTACTTATCCTAGCCAGAGGCCATGCGAGAGGTGGTGCAGGTTGATGCACTATAGTCTATCCATTTTGGGAAGGCGGGTAAAAGATTAAGTCCCCGCCCGAGCTCCCAACAATAGCTTGGGTCAGGCGCTCGGCGGCCGGCCGCCCGCGCTAATGAGGCGTAAAAAGCACTCCACTCCAAAATATTATTACATAAAAGTAAGCGTAATTTTTAATTTTGTATTACAGTTTTGATGTCTACGTGTGATTTCATGAAAAACTAGTCCAAACACGACGGAGTTATGTCAATTAGTAAAATTGTACTCACTACAATGTTTTGTAACCACTAATTTTACTAATTGACATAACTCCGTCGTGTTTGGACTAGTTTTTCATGAAATCACAGGTAGACATCAAAACTGTAATAAAAAATTTAAAAATACGCTTACTTTTATGTGATAATATTTTGGAGTGGAGTGCTTTTTACGCCTCATTAGCGCGGGCGGCCGGCCGCCGAGCGCCTGACCCAAGCTATTGTTGGGAGCTCGGGCGGTGACTTAATCTTTTACCCGCCTTCCCAAAATGGATAGACTATAACACGAGGTCGCCGACGCGCAGGTTGAGAGTTGGCACGTTCCACTTCCCCCGTTGCTGAAGAGTATGGATATATTCTAGATGCCATCTCTTCCAAATACGCTGGTGAAAGGCCTTGATTAGCTGCCAGTGCTTGAGTCTGTTGGCAGGAACGTTGAAAAGATCCTCTTCTGGAACTGAAACCAATGAAGATCCTATTAAGAAGTGACCCGGGGTGAGTGCATTGAGGTCTGAGGCGTCGTTTGACAGAGGTGTGAGAGGTCTCGAATTCAAAATAGCCTCTACTTGAGTTGTGAGAGTGGAAAATTCACATAGAGTTAAAATATGTTCACCGATGACACGTCGGAGGTGATGTTTTGCACTCTTGATTGCTGCTTCCCAAAGACCACCTTGATGAGGAGCTGCAGGCGGGTTGAAATGAAAGTTGATATTGTGTTGTGATGAGAATTCAGCAAGAGGGGTTCGGGCTGAAGAGCTGATGAGATTTTGTAAAGCATTATTCGCTCCAACGAAATTCGTTCCACAGTCAGAATAAATATTTGTGCAAAGACCGCGTTTAGACACAAATCGGGTGAGAGCGGCAATAAACCCATCTGTCGACAGGTCCGATACTACTTCAATGTGTACAGCCTTTGTCACAAGGCAAACAAAGATACAAATATATGCTTTGGTCAAGCGAATCGAGCGCAAATTGTGCATTTTGATGTTAAAAGGACCTCCGTAGTCAATTCCGGTGTTGAGAAACGGACGAGAAGGAGTTAATCTTGCTTTTGGTAAATCACCCATGAGCGGAGATTTATTGTGAGGCTTGTGTCGAAAACATACAACACATTGAAAAATGCGAGAGCGTATTACACTTCGGGCCGAGAGTATCCACACATCCTGTGCAAGAAGTGATTGAGTCAATTGAGCACCCGAGTGTAAGTATTTTCGATGATAAAAATAAATAAGAAGGTTGACGACATGATGTCGTTTGGGCAAAATCACAGGATGTTGCACATCCGTAGGAAGTTTTAAAGCGTTGAGACGTCCTCCCACTCTTAGGATATCATCCTTGTCGAGAAAAGGAGAGAGTAGGCGGAGTTGTGACGAGGCAGGTGTAGTTGGATCCTTCTTCATGGCAACGATGTAGTCTCTGAACGCTGATTCTTGAACCATCTTGAAAATTGCGAGTCTTGACGCCGTCATTTCCAGAGTGTTGAGAGGGCCATCGAGCTTTCTTGAATGACGAGCGTTATGAGTAAATCGCAAAATATAAGCCATCACACGCTGGAGTCGGCTAAAGTGAGAAAACTGAGTGAGGAGCTCCCATTCATGAGGAGCAGTTGATATGAGAGATATAGGTGAAATGGGTTTCTCTTCTCCTGTGTCAGTAAGTTTTGCAGGCATAAAATGAGATACAGGCCAGTTATCATTAGATTTTTGTAGCCAAAAGGGGCCGTACCACCATAATGAGTGCTGTGGTAAATCTTTAGGAAGTAACCCACGCGACGCGCAATCAGCAGGATTATCTTCACTCGCAACGTGTCTCCAGTAATGAGAAGGCACTAATTCTTGTATCTGGGCTACCCGGTTGGCAACAAACGTCTTCAATCGATGAAGAGGTGTTGGTAACCATGTCAGTGTTACTGTCGAATCACACCATAGAAATACAGAAGAAAATTCCACCCTTTTTTCAAAAAGAGATATAACATATCCCACTAGTTGGGCGAGTAAATGAGCTGCACTTAGCTCTAATCGAGGTACCGTGAGCCTTTTCAGAGGGGCTACCCGAGTCTTCGATATTACTTGCCGAATTAACACAGAGTCGTCGCTATGTTGGCATCTCAAGTAAACGACGGCGGCATAACCGTTCTCAGAAGCATCTGAGAAACCGTGTAACTCAAAATTTCTCGAGTGTGTTATTCGTAATGCACGAGGAATTACAATTTCTCGTAGAGTATTAGCCGAGTCTGTAAAGGTTTGCCATAATTTCAATTGTTCAGATGGAAGTGGTTCATCCCAGTTCAATCCTTTGATCCAGAGTAGTTGCATAAAACGTTTGGCCCACATAACAATGGGTGAGAGAAATCCACAAGGATCGTAAATCTGGGCAATGATACCGAGAATTTGACGTTTAGTCCTGGAATTGTGAGGAAAATTCAAATTATAGGTAAACGTATCGGTAGAGGGTGACCAGTGAAGACCTAATATAGTGAAATGTGGTTGTTTACTGCCTTGAAGGAATACAGGGGTCTCTAAATGAGCATCAGGAAGATCTTGCAGCAGTTGACTGGAGTTAGATGTCCATTTGCGTAGTTCAAAGCCTCCGCGAGCCAGGAGCGAGATGAGTTGCTTACGGAGGCTCAAAGCCTTTTCTTCAGAGTCAGCTCCAGAGATGATGTCATCTACGAACGTCTGCGTGCGTAGAATATTTGCAGCTTCAGGATAGGAGTCACCTTCGTCTGCAGCGAGCTGATGTAAGGTTCTAATGGCAAGATACGGTGAACAATTCACTCCGTAAGTCACTGTCGTGAGCTTGTAGATTAAAGAGGGCTGATCTGGACTTTCACGCCATAAGATCATCTGATAGCACTGGTCATCAGGGTGCATTTTTACCTGTCTATACATTTGACGAATGTCACAAGAAAAAACAACGTTATGAATCCGAAAATTTAGTAATAAATCACAAATATTCGTTTGTATCTTTTTGCCTGTTAATAAAATATTATTAAGAGAAATACCATTAGAGGTTTCAGAACTAGCATCAAATACAGTACGTAAACGAGTTGTGCTGCTAGACTCCTTTAAAACACCATGGTGAGGAAGGAAGTAATGAGGTACAGTTAGATCAGTATTATGAGCGTATATCATGTGACCAGAGGCTAAGTAGTCAGCCATAAAATCAGTATATAGGGATTTAAATTGAGGTTGAGCACTAAATTTCTTTTCTAGAGAGTGCAGTCTTTTTTCTGCATTTAAACGAGATTGACCCAGAGGAGGATGTTCAGTCTTGAATGGTAGTCGGACGCAATATCGGCCAGATTGGTCCCGAGTATGAGTGGCGAGAAAGTGATCTTCACATAATGTATCTTCTTGAGAAAGCTTAGACACAGCAGGGGGTTCTTCCTGTTGCCAAAACCTTTGTAGTGAGTCGTGAAGGTCAATGTCGTTGACAGCTAGAAGTGTAGTTGATAATTGAGAGCTGGAGTTACTATGAAGTTCACTGCCAGATAGACATGGTGCGTTACCCATTACTAAAAAGCCAAAGGGTGTGCCTATTAGCCTGGGTAAACCAGGTCCGAGGTTATAAGATTCTTGAGTAAGTATGAGTAAAAATAAAGCACCACCAAGAAGAACGTCTATGCCTCCTGGCAAGTGAAACGTAGGGTCTGCCAAAACATAAGGACGAACCTTGGAAAGAACTTCAGAGTCTACCTGTGTGCTTGGTAGGTTAACACATATTTTTTCCAATATTAAAAATCTTTCATTAATTGAAATAACCTTGCCCCCAAGACTTTCAACAGCAACTGAGGTGAGACCTTTTGAGCGTAAGGGTACCTGAGACAATCCTACCACACTATGAGTGGTCTTAGTACGAGGAGCACACAATAATTGAGCAGCACGCTCGGTGAGAAAACAAGATTGACTGCCAGAGTCAACAAGAGCACGAAATACATGAGTAATACCGTTAGACTAGGTAAGCTTAACAAGTAGAGTGCCTAAGAGAACAGTATTAGAGATTTGAGACGTATTCTGCTTTTCTTGACAAGACCTTTAAGAGCTTGTATATTTTCTGAGTATAAATTTACAAAATTTCTCATTTGTTTAGGCGTGTTGTTCACAGAGGGCAAATCTAAAATTTGATTGAGGTGTAAAGTAACTAACCGCCTCGGCGAGTGATATCTTTCTTTTAATAAGTCATAGGCCACTTTATAATTAGCGTCAGAAATAGGGAGAGATTTAATTAAATTTAGCGGTTCTCCTGAGATAACGCTCAATAAATATTGAAGTTTAGAAACTGCTGGTAACGATGCATTTTCATGAATGCTAGCGTTAAATATATTAATGAATGACATCCATTCGAGAAATTCACCATCGAAATGCTTGAGTTCAAGCTTAGGCAGTCGTATATGTAACTGAGGAGTAACTATTTCACATTTAGGCCTTGTTGATGACATCTTACTTTCTATCGAATATACGGTAGAATTAACATAATCGACTAACTCGTTGATGCTGTTAAGAGGAGCGTAGTTGGGTTGAAAATTCGCGTTAGCCTGTATTTCTAGTTCATGATAAATGTCTAAAATATCAGAAAATTCTTCACGAAGCCTATTTATAGATTTAGCGCGCACCAACAATTTTTGCAGAATTGACTTATCAGATGTTTTTTTTGTTAGATCAAAAATCTCTTGAATTTGACTAAATATATTGTCTTTCTTTGATTTAATAACTGCCAAAGATTTTGCCATGATTAAATAATAGTTTTATAGTAGAAGATGAGATATCTGCTTTAATTTTTAAATTACAAAATGTTTTAAAGAGATTAGGCCTATGAGCGTATATATTTAACGGAGAGATAAATAAGCCTAAGTAAACAACAAATCGACGTAGGCTCAATGAGATAACCTTCTATAAACAACTGAAATCACTTTTCATAAACTTTTACAATTAATTTAAACCAACATATTAATGCACGCCAAAGCCAAACAAAGATAAGAGAGGATCAGCTGTTTCATATACTGCGACATGAAACTAGTTTTCCAGTGTTTGCATGCACAGATAAAGTTTGAAAAAACTTGTAGAAATTGTAGAATGAACACATATAATGAATTGTATTTTATTTTATTTTTTATATAGGTCTTAAGGCTTAAGATCCGGCCCGGCTGGACCAAAATTTGTTTGGTAACAATATTTTCGGAGGACCAATAATTATTATTAATTATATAAACTAATAGATTGTACTTACGTGCACCATGGAATACGCACTTATCACACTCGCGTATTAAATAAGCGATTTCTGGCCAGAAAACTTGTTCGTATTCCACGCACTGATAACAATAGGTTTAATAATCAATAAAACAGTTACATTTACGTGTGCTAGTACCGAAGGTATGGAGATTGAAAGTATAAGAATATATTAGAACGTAGGTGTCTGACTTTGGCGGCGGGCTTAAAATAAAGGAAATGAGTCTATATTGGTTTTAAGTATGTAACAGTAGGCCTATCTTAGCAGTTAAAATTATTCTTTATGTTTTAAAACAAATAATGTTCCCGATTTGGAAAACTTCGTCATTTTCTAAAAAACATTTGTTTTACAATAATTTTACCTGTTCCTATTACAATTGAATAATTTCACGCTGACCAAGTACACATTTTTTATAACTATTAAAATTCTGAATACAGATTAAATTACAATAAAAGGTTAACAATTTCAGTTGAAATGGAATTTTGTTGAGTTTGATTCATATTTTACAGAGTCATTGTACTTTTAGGGAAAACAAAATAAATATCAACATCCTATCAGATATTTTTTATTGCCGTGGTTTTAGCATATACTTTTTGAAAATATTATAGGTACGTAATAGTATCAAATTGGAAAACTTATTGTTGTCATGGCAACCCCACGGAACGTGTTCAATAAGACTTGTTTAGAATAATTATATTATTAGGTAGATGCTTTATTTTTACCACTATACTAGTTATACTATTTCGAGCATATTATGTTTAAAGGAGTCTTCCAATTTAAATTATTTATAGACAATCTCTATGAATAGTTAAATAAGTTAAAATATTAATTTAAATTTGAATTATTAGGCTTTGTGTTCTTGAAGTAATATTTAGTTGCCTATTGGTAAGTTTAGTATTGTGCTATTAGGAAGATGCTTTATTAAATTCCTTCTATTAGGTCACACTCTCCTGATAAATTTGTCATCTTGTACAATTTTTCAATCGTTAATAAAATACGTTTTTATTCATCCTATCAAAAATAAATACATTTTATTTAACTTATAGTGGGTGACAATTGATGTTAATACAGTTTTTTTCAAAAATTAGAATATAAAATTTTTCACCCATCTGGTTGCATCGAAACCTCAATTGTAACACCTTAAACTGTTGCCATGGCTACCACACAATATCATAAATAATGCTCTAGGGTAACTAAAATAAAAGTTTTCTTTATTAACCCCAAGAAGAATTTACTTTAAACACTTTTTTTATATTACTTGTTTTTATTATTATACTAATTAAATTATTTGAGCAAATTATGTTTAGGAATCTTCTAATTTAAATTATTTATAGAAAATCTCTAAATAGACAAAATATTACTTTAAATGTCTATTCTTAGACTTTGGGTTCTGGAAGTGATATGTAAGTTGGCTATGTATTAAAATGGTCTAATGTTCTGGTCAATTCTATTTCGACCAAATTATTTATGGTCAAGTTGAACTATGAAAACATTTTTTCAAGCTAATAATTTTGAAAAAAGGATGAGGTCATTTTTTAATCAATCGCAATTAACAAATTCAAGAAAATTTTCAACTGAGGTGAAGTTTTAAATAACAAATAAAAGCCTCGTTTGTAGTAAATATTTGATTTAATTTAAGTTAGTAACAGGTTTTTTCATACAATACACCTTCAATGAAAATGTGTTCAATCCATAACATCATGAAGTGAGAGAATATGTTATGAAGTGGGAGAACAACTGCTACGAGAAACAGAAGAAAATTGTAACTATATAATAAATAAAAGTAAGGATAAATAACTGTAAATATATTCCTTTAAAATAATTATTCTAGAACACAAATATGTTTTCATGACGGATTACATTTTGTCTTTCAACTATATTGTATTATAAATCAACGACAGATTGAAAGTTGTATTAAAAATTAAAGTTAATTTCCTTTGGGAGAAATAAATCTCTTCTGATTTTATTGTTGCGACATCGGCTGAATTGTGGAGAAGTAGCAACCAATTACTTGATTGTATGCTTCGCTTGAATATGAAATAAAACTGCGTACTAAGAGCTTTGAGATATAGGAATTTTTCATGTTTCCTTTAGTAATTGAATCTACAGACAGGTAGATTCTGCCTCATGGAAGTCATGTCTACTCGATGATACTTTCGTTTCACCAAGACGTTTCACCTTATTGATCTTCAATAAACTAGACCTTAAAATAACCGTTATATTTTATAAATAAATTGGTTTATCACACCAAGTTATTATAAAATGTTTGTTTTCTTTGCTCTTTAATCACTGTTCACAGACAACTCGTATAGTAGAAAATAGACGTTTATGCACTTATAGGTTGTGTGGTTTTCTAAACAACCTTTTTGGGACCAGATGCTTTTCTGGCGAAAACCAATTTTGGTCATCATCCCCAATCAAGGGCTGTGAATAAAAGAATAAAATTTAGGCAAAATATTTTTTAAAAAAATCCCATATCCAATATCGTGAAGCAGCGAATATTCGAATTATGAACATGTGGGATATATGAAAGTCTTTAATTAAATAAAACACCCAAAATCGAAAAAAATCCGATTCACCATGCCTTCAACGCTACATTGGTCACCTGAAGAAAGTGATAGAAGTAAACCAAATAATTTATCTTTTCATTATAAATAAAAAAAAAGATCGAACGATTCGATTGGCACTGCCTTGATTAGGCTGGAGGAAAACAAATTACTACAACAGCAACAGGTCTAGAACTATTATGAGGGTTCAAGCTTTTCTTTAGCCTAATCCTACAAAATACGACACTAACGCCCCGAAACACTCACCAACTTATTTACTGTAACCACCATACTTATTATTATAGTATGATTTTACTCATTTAATCTTAAACAGAATTTAAATTACATAAATATATGATATTAATTTTAGTATATTATAACCTACTGTTTATCGACCGCCAGTAGTAGAAATAAATAGGTGCTACAATAGTAAACAATAATGTTTATTAAAAAAGACATGAAAACATTTTCTAAATAATGATGAAGTCATAGTTTAATGTTCATTGCATCTACTTCATGTTTTTTAAAATGAATATATTTCATTATATTAAAAGAGTTAAAGAGCTAACAAGTTTTCTTTTGTTTCAGTTTAAAGTTCTGAAAAGAACTTTCAGAAGGAATCTCAGTAACAACGACATCTTCAAGTATATGTGTAAATTATTTAGTTTCGCATACATTTTGCAATGATTTACTTCCGTTTATTCCAAACATTTATAGTTTGGCTAATGCGAGACTCGAAGAATTAACCTTAATTAGAAACAATTATTACTAAACTTTCCTGCAAGGAAAATGCTTCTCTGACCTACTTACAACAACAAAATTGTTTTGGTGTTTTTGTTTTAAAATAAATATGCTAAAACACCCTCACGGTTTTCCTAAGGATTATTCTCTACGAAATTTCAGTAGTTTTGCAACGAACACAGACGAAATTAAATTATACTTACGTTTTGAATAAAATTGATACATGTAATGCATTAATTTACACCTCTGAATTTAACTTGACCATAACATTTTGTTTGTATTTCTAACTGCAGATTAAACCATGTATAAGTTGTTAACATTCTGATTCATTTATATACAATACACCCAAAACAGACGTACTAAATGCTCTTTTATATATATATATATATATATATATATATATATATATATATATATATATATATATATATATATATATATATATTTGCCTACGTCCTGGGTCTTTAGGTCATTCAAAAGACTTTTGCTCTATATTGTAACCAGCCTAACAATATCCTATATTTGCCACACAATTCTTTATTTCAAACATTTCTTTAATATAAATACGAAATACATCCATATATAAAGTATACTTTATTTATTTTACACGTGCATTTATTACTTCTTTTGCTTCTAATGTATTCTCTGTTTGGTAAAGAATTTCTAAACGTTAATTTAAAGATAATACAGTATGTTCACTAGATACAAATACATACGAGTATGTCTGAGATGCAGAAGACAGATGCAGGTTTGATATAACAAATGCATTACTCTCACAGTGTTTGTCTTCGTACTTAGAAGAGATGGAATACACACATTGGAAATGTATCCAGATCTCCAAGCCTAAGCCTTTAAAGTACCACTATGGGAATGCAACGCTTCAATATGTTTTATAAGATGTCAGGCACAATTTCATATCTAATGACAGTTCTGATCATCTTCGATACTCGATATATATATTAAATATGGTGATATGTTTTCTTGTAATATAGTTAATAAATTAAAAATATTCCAAAAACAAGAATACTTTTAATGAATATATTTATTCAAAGCTTTTCGCCGACCAGGATTAGATAATCAGGATTAGATAATTATTTTCCTGAAGATGCTGGTACTATTTTATCGGCGAAAAGCTTTGAATAAATATATTCATTAAAAGTATTCTTGTTTTTGAAGTATTTTAAATTTATTAATTATATATATATATATATATATATATATATATATATATATATATATATATATATATATATATATAGTCTATATATATATATTGTAATATATTTATATGTTATGGTAAATATAAATAATTTCCTTAATGCAACTGCTCCACCTTGTAGTAGTCAAATTGTAATATTATTTTTTTAAATAATAAAACAACGTTGAATAATTATCCTTAGAGAACAATAAGTTGCTGGGCGCTAGTTAGAATTACATAATGATTGTAACCCTAACAGTAAAATTGAGATTCTTTTTCTTTTTTAGTACTTACCATTTATAGTAATAAATATTAAACACTTTCTTTTAATTCAATTAATCTTTGTTTTAATTTAGTCTTTGATTACTCTACTTACAACATTTTTTAAATACACTTTTTCTATGAATTTAATTTAATTAAATAGCACAAGACTTTTTCTCCCAGGTTATTCGGTGGGTATTAATTATTATAAATCTATTGAGCACCTCTGGTTACAAAATAAAATTGGTTTATGCAATTAACTCTTTAATAAATTTTAGAAAAGAAATTCCTAAGCCTGGAGTTATTAGTTTTGAAAAGAATATTGAAATGTTTTTTAATGAATTTAATTAAATGATTTTGCTTATAAGAATGGTTCTACAATATTAACTTAAATACTAATTACAGGTTTTCCTTAATCTAATACTTAGCTGAGACTTATTGTTCTTGTTCAAATTTATAGCCTTTAAATTTATTTTATAATCAAATTTCTTTCACCACTATACTTTTTATACTTTCACTAATATTAGCTTCTATTAACTTTTACTTAGGCTAGCATCTTAATCTTGTGTTGTTTTATTTATAATTGAGTGCTGTTTCTTCTTTAAATGTGGTTTTAATATTGTATCATAACCCTTTTTAGGTTATGGCTCAAGTGTTTACATTTTCTGTTTATCCATTTCTAATTCACTTATAATATATTCTGAATTCTTGTTTGTTATTTACTGTTTTAGTGGTTTATATAGAAAACGTTACAATATATATATATATATATATATATATATATATATATATATATATATTTATATATAATAAAAGAAGTTTTTAAATGGTATTTATATTTATGCAGCTAGTATAGAGACATAAAACTAGTCCTTGAATAATTTTATTGCTGTTGGTCTTAAACTAATTATTATTTAATTACAAATGTACAATCAATACACTCAAATTTCTCTTAAAATATATTCAACAACGTATAAAAAAGTGTAGAAGAAACCCAATAAATTATTTGCAGCAGGATCAAGAAATTTATATAAATTTATTTTAGGATATAAAAATTAGTGAGTCTGTTTTTGGTTCGATTAAGCTTCTTTAAAAGTACTTTTTTATTTTCTAGTATTTCAAGCGTCTTTATTTAGTTCTGTAAATTGAAAACTAAATATCTTCACATTGGAATTTCTGATTATTTTAGATGAGTATATCAGTAAAACTATTGTTACTTCACTTAAATGTATTATTTCTATATTACAAATAAGCATACACATAATAATAAATAGCATGATTTGATAACAATTCACACGCAGATCAAAGACATAAACAACGTTTTTAATTACACATACTTCTGTTAATAAAATACGAAATTTAAATTCCACCTCTTTTCAGTTATATCTCTTTAAAACACATAATTATTGTGAAACGTATTAACCTATGTGGTGTTCCTAAATGTACAGTAAATGGAAAATAACATCCATATACTTGTCTGTAACAACATCTAATTGAGAAGGTTTGCGTTGTCTTTAATAAGGTATTAGGTTTGAATTAATAAGGTATTACGTTTGCATTAATAAGGTATTACGTTAGCATTAATAAGGTATTACGTTTGAATTAATAAGGTATTACGTTTGAATTAATAAGGTATTACGTTTAAATTAATAAGGTATTACGTTAGCATTAATAAGGTATTACGTTTGCATTAATAAGGTATTACGTTTGCATTAATAAGGTATTAAAATTAACCGGCTGTTGAGTTAAACTTTACAAACCCTGACCTGTTTATTCCACTTACTTGAGTCTGACCTTGTTTTGCTTTCGATATTTCCTTCAAAACTTTGCAGAGTTCGAGTCATAACAAGAAGATTTCCATCATTAGGTTCGCTGGGTAAAAATACTCGTTGGAAATATGACAGCGTCAGGCCACTACTTATATTGCAAGTATTTATTTTTTATTTTAGCAACAATAATGAATTTGCCCTCACACATTAACTTCATCTTCACTATACGTTTTTAAAATTTCAGAAAACTTTAAAAAAACTGTGTCAGTAAAACAACGAACGACAAAGAATCAGTGCTCAAGAGAAAGAAATAAAAAAAATGATGATCTCACTAAAAGTTGTGGTTTATGTTTAAGATATTTATAATACAATTATTAAAAGTTAATTATTTCACGCTACAATGGTTGGCTGTATCAATTTTCCCTAATGAGATAGAACCTTCTAAACCAGAGTTGTCCAACTTAAAAAGGTGGGGGGGGGCGAAAGTCAATCTTTGGGCCAAACCGCGGGCCCCACCAATCTGTGGTGCAGGGTCAGAGATATCTATTTACCAGGTGGGATGGAACTAAAATTACTGCCCAGAGGGAAACTGTTTTAGAATTAAATACAAAATGATGTGCTTTGAGGCAGTTAGAGGGCTTCAACTGACTGTTACATTTATTCAATTTTGTACAACTTTATTAAATAACTATATCAATTTAAGTTTAAAAAAACTTATTGGCGGGCAGCACAGAATAGACCGGTGGGGCGCCCTGTTAACTACCTAACTATTAACAGATTCCACTGGAAGCGGTAGATCTCATCACACTAGAATTTTTACCAATATGTTTACACAAATATGTAATATGCACATTAAAATGAATTGCCAAACAAAATTTATTTAAAAATATTGTTCAGGAACCTGTTCGCTATAATTGTTATTTTTGTAATGATTGCTTTAATTTAATAATAATTTTAAAATTTCTTTTTTAGGAAATAGGTTTTTTCCAAGATAAATATTTTCAACTAATAATAACTATATATATATATATATATATATATATATATATATATATATATATATACTCGTATATATATGTATGTATATATACATATATATAAATATAGACCTATCTATAAAGTATCCAAATACGATAGATTTGGTTGTAATTTTATACAATACTATATACCTATAATACAATATACCTGTAAAGTTTCCAGTCAGGATATTTGGTTATAATGTTATACAACATTACTTAATTACACGTCCACTTCCACGGAGTAGGCTACTAACAAATTGATAATTACATACATTTATCCACTCAAAAATCAATACATTTCGGACAAATTTCAAAATTAGTTGTGTAAAATGTCCCGTTTTCTTCACAAAATACAACGTTTATAGAGTTACCAAAAAAATGTAGAACATATATTGTGTAAACTATAGTTTTGAATAATTTATTAGACTAATAATTATTAGTCATTCCATGTCAAATCAACCAATGGTCTGAACCTCGCCATCTCAGATTTTTATGATTTTTTGCATGATTGTTCCTACCATCATAACTAACAAAAATGCAAAATATTAGATTTTTCGGACTTATAGTTTTTTAATTATTAATTTTCAAAAATAGTAAAAAGTACGAAAATTGTCAGCACTTTGGTTACTGTAGGCTGCTCTATTTTCGAAACTACTAAACATACAAATTTGAAATTTTCACCATTTTATTCTGTTTTACAAGACCTTTAATTTGATACCATACATGATCATGTTGGTAAATTGTACTATTTTCCCAGGTGAAACAATAGTTCAAAAAGTAGAACCAATGACTACAACTGGAAGGGTTTAAAAATTAGGCAAGGAAGAAAATTCGCTGTCTTCAAAGATTTTAGAAAAGTATCTCAAGAGAAACATCTAACTAAATATCAAGAGCAATATCTTATGATGAATTTTGTTAATTTTAAGTGACTTTAAACCTAACCTAGTTCATTAGGTGGTGCCTACTTTTTTTATAAAAACTTTTAAAGATGCAGTTATAAACATATTTCTGATTTTTGTGTGGAAATCCAATGAGTGTGACTGATCGATACCTACATGTTAGGGTGAGTCTAGACAAAAAATATTTTATTAAAATATGATCCCATTGTCATCCCATTCTAAAATTTGGCATATGTGTACTATAATAGTGTACAAATAACATATATGTTTTTCAAAAAAATAAAAAAAATATTTTTTTAAAATTTTTCAAAATTTATTTTTAGACAATTTTTGAAAAATGGTAAAATTTACCAAGATGATCATGTATGGTATCAAATTAAAGATCTTGTAAAACAGAATAAAATGGTGAAAATTTCAATCTTGTATGTTTAGTAGTTTCGAAAATAGAGCAGTTTATATTAACCAAAGTGCTGACAATTTTCGTACTTTTTACTATTTTTGAAAATTAATAATTAAAAAACTATAAGTCCGAAAAATCTGATATTTTGCATTTTTGTTAGTTTTGATTATAGGAACAATCGTACAAAAAATCAGATCATTCTGAAACCTTAAGGTCAAAAATAATTTTTAGTTGGTTGATTTAACATGGAATGACCCTAAAGTATTAAATTCATTTAACCCAATAGTTACATGGTCTCACGGTACTACATTTACCATTTACATTTACATTTGGGGTATCTGCCACCGACTACTCTGTATATTTACATAAAATAATTCACATGAAACACACTTAAAGATAAGTTAGTAGGTTACCCTGGCTATATGTAACGGTTACGGTCTAAGTTGACAATGGGACACATCTCCCAATGCGACAGTTCTCAATAGTCATAAAAGTAAGTGATACTATATAGAAGTTTAACATACTAACATATGTTTATGTGTGTTCAGTGTAAAACTAGAAGCTTAAGTGAAGATGGAGTAAAATAATAACAAATATTTTATTTTATTATTAGAAAAAGTTGATATATGGATCAAATAATATTTATGTTAATAAAAAGCTAATTACTATATACTTTAGGTTGTATTTTCTTCAACTTTCTACTGAGCGGAGTTATTACTAGGGACCCTCTGTTTAGTTTAACCTTGTAATTTTTCATTTGTTAAAATTAGGTTTTTAATGTTAAACTTCAGGCCTTTAAAAGAAATACGATGAATATGTTCAGGCAAACACAATTTACGTAAAACCAAATGTGTGTTTCTGTGGTTACAATATTAACTCTGGTGTTTGGGTTTTAATTATTATTGGTTGTGGAGTGCATTTGTAACTGTCACCACATAACATAGTTGCCTCGCCACATTCACACTTTGGTGTTTCGATAAGCCTTGCAACAATGTTATTGTTAAAACAAATGTAACAATTACCTTTACTAATATCATCAGTCAGTCCAGTCAGTGATAAAAAAACCTTTCGCTTTTAAAAAACTATAATATTTTGGAGAAAATTTCTATTTCCCTCCCCCTCTCTCACTGTTTCTCCCTTCTCTCGCTCTTTCTTTCCCTTTCTCTCTCACTCGCTCTCTCTCCCTCTATCTATCTATCTATCTGAATATTCCTCTCTTTCTCTTACTCACTCACTCTCTGTCACTCACTCACTCACGCTCTCACTCTATTTCTCTTTCTCTATCGATCAATCTATCTCTATCAATCCCTCTCTTTCTCTCTCACTCACTCTCTATCTATCTCTCTCTCTCCATCCATCTTTTTTTCTCTCTCTCTCTTTTTGTATGTATTTGTGTATATATCTCCAAGAGAATAATGCCTGAGTTTAATTAAAACTGATTCCATATTTATTTACTACCTTCATGTGTGACATTACGCTGTCTCAGTTGGGTACTTTGGTTTTAAAATAAAAACTGATTATTAATGGTCTTGTAATGCATACCAGACAACTATCTAAACAAAAAACAGTGGTTAGTCTGTCCATTAAATAAAATCACAGGTCACATATTAAAAAAAAGTATGTCTACTTTAAAACGTCTTCACAAGGTGGCTGTGATATCTCTAAGTATCTCCAGAATGGTCATTACACTTGGTTATCATGTACAAATTAAATCTTTTTGCCTCTTTTTATAAAACTTATGTTTCAATATGCACGAAATTTAATATGCTATGATGTAAACAAAACAATAAACTATTGAGCTAAATATGGTAAATAAGGCTTAACAAAAATGTAAATAGTATAATATACTGTGATTAAAGTATATGAATTTATTCTTAAGAAAAAAATTATTTATATTTTAGCCTATGTTTGTATCAAACTAAATTACGAAACAAACTATTCTTTTATTTATCCCCCATGAAATTTTGTAAATATTTATTGTGAAAATTATTTTTTCTAAATAGGCGTTATTATTATTGGCCAACAAGATCGTTTCCACAGTAATTATTTGCATACGAAATTTGTATGGGAATTGAGAAAAATCCCCAAAACACTAATTTAGACTATTTTCGAAACGTTTGTATTTATTCTTTACAAACAATGTAGGTAATTAAAGTATTAAAAACGCAGATTTTAAATATGCGAAAGATTTTGGTTAACATCGATAAGGAAAATTTCAAATAACCACAACACCGCAGGTTAAACGTAGCCAAAGGTTTCCCAGTAAAAGCGAGGTCTACGTATTAGCACTTCTGTCCGATCAAGTATTTCGAACTGTTCCATAAAGTATATTTGTATTTGCGTGTAGTTTTTCTGATGAAGAAGCAATACCATATATTAGACTGAAGGTGAGTGGTCTAGTTTTTGCAAAGCGTTTACTAGATTAAGTTACCTGAGCTGTATGAGTGAAAGAAAATGAAATACGTGACAAGAGAGAGAAAATACTTCTCTTTGGATGATTGAGTTGGTGTGTGATACTATGTGGGTATACGGATTAAATGGTTTTTTAATATTAATTAGACAATTTAAAGACGAAGCTTTGGCATTAGTAAAGTTTATGTCTCAGGTTTCATGCCTTCAGAATGTCGTTTCTAAGGCTAAATAGTTTATTTTCATATAATATGTCTTACTTGGTTTATTCGACTTTTATAATAAATTATTGTTTAAACTATTGGTCTTGTTCATAGTTTGTACAATTTTTGATGAAATTGGAGCACAAACATTCAACACTGCAATTGTGTGTATTGCACAACGGTTACAATACAATGCTTGCAATATGATACTCGTATGCAACATTTATAAACTAAAGTGACACCTAGTAGAGTATCTAGTTACTAGAATTTGGCTTTTAGTCACTAGAGACGATTTGGCATATCGATACCAGACGTCCGATATTGTTTGAGAGTGAACGGTCCAGTAGCAAAAATATTCAGCACTTTTAGGAATAGCAAAATAAAATATCCGAGCTAGAAGTTCAGTATATTTAAAATTTCTATCATTTATAGTTTCCTTGGCCATTGTCAATAACAATTCCCAATAGGCCTCTTAAATTACCTAAATTTGTTTACAAAATTTAATTTGTTCTAAAACACATAGCCAGTTAAAAGTAAAAACTAATAAACACAGATAAAATATTTTTAAAACAATAAAAAACTGTATAACACCAAATTAACAAATATACTCACAAATTAAATTTGCTTAGTAAAATAAGTGACGTAAAGTATAACTAGAATAAAGACTGTTTCAAGTATCACTTACAAACATGCAAATAACCACATCTAGATACTGATCAATTACAGTTTAAAATATAAAGTTGTATTTAATTATATTGCTAATAAGCTGTGACTTGATTTTCATTATTCTCTTTGAGCTGCGGTAAATTTATGTAACTTCTGCCTAGGATATGCGGACGACATAGTTGTTCTGATCCTGGGCAGATTCCCTGATACAGTCCTTGAGGTAATCAGAAATCCTCTACGACTGATTGAAGAGTGGTGTAATAAGGAGAACCTTAGGGTAAATCCGAAAAAGACTGCTCTTATTAACTTCACCAGACAGCGGAAAGATCTGACGACCAGGATGCCTCGCTTGTTTGGTGAATACCTAGAGTTTGTGGGGGAAGTGAAGTACCTGGGAGTTACTCTGGACAGGAAACTCACCTGGAACCCACATCTTGAGAGGACAGTTAACAGGGCCAAAAGGCACTGATGACAGTGAGAAGAATGGTGGGTAAGAAATGGGGACTGAAGCCATCAATGATGCACTGGATGTATCTGAGGGTGATAAGACCTATGATTACCTATGGTGCTTTGGTGTGGTGGACAAAGGCCAACCAGGCACAGACAAGAGCTCAACTGAGCTCTATCCAGAGATTGGCTTGTCTGTGCACACTGGGAGCGTTGTCAACTATACCTCGTGCAGCAATGGAAGTAATGCTTAACCTCCCCCCCCCCTTGAGCTTGTCCTTAGAGGAGAGGCGAGGCTGGCGGCATGGAGATTGCGCAACTCGAACAACTGGGCTAACCTCCCAGATGTTTCGGGACATATGAGTATCGAGTGTGTGGTCAAAGAACCCGTTTTGGAAATGGGCGGCGACCACATTACTCGAACGTTTGCACTTGACCAGGCCTACCAAACTATGATGGAATGGTCAGGGACATTAACATCGGGAGCTCAGATCTGGTACACAGATGGCTCCAAGATGGACTTCGGCACTGGAGCGGGGGTGTATTGTAAAAACCCAAGGGTAAGACTAGTTTTTTCCTTGGGGAGGCATACCTCTGTCTTTCAGGCCGAAATATATGCTATAAATGCATGTCTGGGAGAGATAGCGAGAAGGGGAACACACGGGACCCGGATTGCTATTTTCTCCGAAAGTCAGGCTGCAATTAAGGCACTAAACGGACATGTGGTCACCTCGGCCATAGTCAGGGAGTGCCTAAATAACCTACAAGCCCTGGCAAGGCACAATCAAATCAAGATAGGTTGGGTGCCAGGGCATAGGGGAATACTTGGAAATGAAGCCGCAGATGCGCTGGCCAGAGAGGGGTCTTCGACTCCCCTGATTGGACCGGAGCCTGCCGTAGGTATTTCCAAATCCATGGTCAAGATGGCAGTGCGAAGGTGGATGGCTGAAAGACACTGTGAGCACTGGATCAGGGCTGAGGGGATGAGACACAGCAAGCTAACCCTTAGGAAACCTTCCTTGGGGCTGCAGAAGAGTCTCATCTGTCTGTCTAGGCAGGAACTGAGGATAGCCACAGGTCTACTCACGGGACACGGTGGAATAAGGAAACATCTGCATAAAATGGGTATCTACAAAGATGAACCAGTGTGCAGATTATGCGGGCAAGAACTGGAGACCGCCACACACATCATTTATAGATGTGAAGCACTTGCCGAGAGGCGCTTCAACCTCTTTGGAGATAGCACTGCTCTGGAAGAGGATACTGAAGGTAAAACACTAGTCAGGAAACTCCTAAACCTGGTAAGAGGGAAGGGGCTATTTGACTAGATCAAGGAGGTAAGTACAATATACCTTAAGGTAGCAGTGCTTTGGGCAGTTTAAAACCGGCTCCCAAGTCAAGAAAAAAAAATGTATGTAAAAGTAGAAAACAAAAAAGAGGATCATTGTTACATGTCTATTATTGTTTAGGCTACTCTAAATTCGTCTCCTCTTCTTATAATTTATTTTCCTTAAGTAAATTCAGAGTTTAAAAAAAACTATTAATAACCAAGCATGGGAAATTAACTAAAGAGACTCCCACAAACATGATTTGATATATTTATGATTTTTATCTGTATGAAATAAAATGTTTTATTTATAAAATAATTATTTTTGTGTTGAGAAAGGTTTTTATACTTTATATTTGGTAAAACTCAGTACATAATTCCCGGAAATAATGTCTTACATTCTTTTACACTGATATTACGTTCAACAAGAAAACCTGCTCAGCATGAAATCGTAAATTCTTTGCGGTACTTTGAAACTCATTTCAGGTAAGTATGATGACCACGTGATATTACGTTGCTCTATAATAACTAAAAGAGACACTTGTATAGAAGTACGCTTTCGAGGAAATAGGGAGGATAGGTTACCACTAAGGATGGACATGATCCTTCATGTTGAGGAATATATATCCTTAGATAAATGAGACCTTGGGGGAGTCTATCTTATTCGGGACCAGGCAAATTAGATGCAAATTTCTAAACTAAACATTTTCTGTTGGAATCTGAAAATTAATTTAGACAGAGTAATTGCAATACTGTTCCATAATTTATAATTTTAATCTATAATTACAAACGAAAATTCTATAAATTTATATTTCATGTTTGTTTGTTAGAAAACATAGCAACAATATGTCTGTTCTTTTCTAAGTAACTTTAAAGTAGTCCCTTTTTTTTGAAAATATGAATAAACGAAAATTCCGTTTAAGATAATCACAGTAAAAATCAGGTCTAGAATTTTTTATTGATTTAAATAACAATAAACTTTCTTTTCTGTAGTCAAGTAAAATATTTAAAGACTAAATGAAAATACATTCAAGTAGGAAAGTAAAGGAAAATATTTGATCAGAAAACACAGGAGATTATTAAATATTTATGTAAGTGGGGAAGATTGGCCAATATCTGTGGACATTACAAATTTGTTTCCTATTATTTAGAATAGGAGGAATCAATATATCTACTGCAAAATATATTTACCAATAGCAGGGAGAGGTAAACAAATGCCTCCTACTGGCATTTCTACTTTAAATGAACAATTTATTTACCTGTATTTCCCTAGTGATATGTCTGTAATACGTTCTATGCATCTAATAGTTTGATTTAATTTTAATTTGATGTCTACAATATCTTTGACATATTTTGAGTAATATTAAGTATATCCTGTTGTGGTATGTTATACGTCCACTGAAGTTTCTTCGGTGTTAATTCTATTTTTATTTTAGGGTAAGAGTAGGAAACTGTGAAGAATTACGATAAAATTTGAGCAAAGGGATTAATTAAATAGTCTATATCTATTTAATACTTAGTCATTTTCCCCTTTGATCCCTGCATGTGTGTTTGGCTATCTCAACCTCTCTCTTTCTCTCCTCTCTCTCTCTCTCTCTCTTTGTGGTTATGGTAACAAGTATATTGACGTTAATTGCACGTACTCTTACAGCAGCTTACACGTTATTAAAGTTTACTTCAATATTATATTTATGCTGTATATTATGATAGTGATATCAATCAAAATAAAAAATTCTATTCCTAGAATTTACTAAAACAAAAGTTAAAAAAGAACATAAAATAAATAATAATACCAAATAAAATCCTTTTGTTATTTCATAATTATGCAATTGTTCTTTATAGAACGCAACTGTTGCTAACTACAAACTAAATAGTATTCTTCATTATCGTGTAACATACACTCATTTTATTAACAAATGGTCGGAAAATATCTTACAAAAATCTAACAGAATGTTTATAAATAAGGCGAACAAAGCTTATGCTACCAATTTCACCAATAAATGAGAAACGTTAATTATATACAACTCCGCCTACAGCTGATAGCAGTAAATAAAGCCCTGTTTCCGGGGTTTAAGTCCGTGAACAAATAACCCAAATATGGCCGATAAAGCAGACCACTGCGAAATGAATCGGAAAATTTGTTTTATTTATTGTGTTGAAATATGCAAGCTTAAAATCGAGCTAATAACGGGTAGAGGTTCGAATGTTCAAAAACGAAATATATATTTTTTGTTTTTTGTTTTCATCAGCTAAAACTAAGCACTATTTATAAGAAAAATTATTTAATTTAGTAAAAATCTTTGTATTACTATTGTTTAATTCCCTTGGATGTATTTTTACGTTTTAGCAGATTAAATTTTAAATATTGAAACAAATATATAGGTATATATTTTCTCTTTTCTCTACCTATTGTTATATATTTGTTCAAAAATATATCAATTTTAATTCATTAAAATTATTTAATTAATTTTTTTTGGTAATAATAAGATTTATTAACGATTAAATAGATATTAATGAATTTATTAGATTAATAATGAAAACATATAGTTTCCCATATTTCAATTTCATTCTGTGATAGAACAGTAATTTCTACCTAATTAAATACTATTTGTAGAATTTGACACAAAAAACTTCCATTGTATTTGAACAATTTCTTTATTCAGATACAACGGTTAGGAAAGAGGCGTTTTAATGAAAGATAAAATAATCACTAATCTAGAAGAAAAATTCTATACGTTCCTCCAGTAATTTTTTTCAATAATTTCTTCAAACTTAGCTTACTGAAATGATGAAATTTTTCAACACATTCAAAATGAGTAGTTATAGAAAAATATTTTTCGTTGTTCTTCAGTATGTGTTGAACATTTTATCCTTTCATTTCTTCTTTCCACACGAAGATTCTACTACATGACCCATTTGGTTTTCATGTATATTTTGTGGTAAATTGAATTAACTCAACCTAATATCCATACACTACTTCATAGCGTAACCATAATTATTTCCGTCGAATTAAAGTCAAACAAAATTGCAATTCAACAAAATCTCACACTTCACAATATAAGGAATATGAGCAATCAAAAGTTATAGTGTCATATGGAGAAAAAAATTAGTCGTGCTCCAGGTTCTTGTAATTTGTGGAAATTATTATGAGACTTTATATAAACGTTACTGAACTTCCGTTGAGCCTCTATTAGTTCCAAATATATTTCAGTGTAATTCTTAACAATACTTTCTAAAAATATTCTCCAACAGAAAGCTTTACTCTCTAAGAGTTTAATACATAATTGGCGTGACTTTCAACTTTGCTTTGACTCATACAATTTGAATAACTCTTAAGATTTGTTTTGTTAAGAATTTTCAATTTTCTTCGAAAATAAAATAGTTTAAACGTTTTTTTCAACTTCAACTAAAGTTTAAAACTTTACGTAAGACTTTAAATACTGAAAATAATCCGTGCAAATATGTGCACGTAAACACAGTAACTTTTATTTTATCGCGAATGTGGGTCAGAGGATTGTATTTAATTTACTTTTGTGAATATTTTAATATCAGAGAAATGTACCTGGTTGTTCTTCCTTCTTCTATATATGTAAGAGCTGCCCTAACTGACTGAGCCATGATCAGCTCACAGCTTAAACTATGATAGGCACCGACTCGGAATTTGGAGGGAACCTTCTTTTGGTAATGGTGAGTAATTTTATTAAATTACAGCTCTCGGGGAAAAATTGGTTGTTGAATATGATTACACGCTAACATTTAAAGTTTAAAGTCAGTTTTATCGTTTTAATGATAGTTTGTTACCAGATCGGGGAGAAAATCCACCACTTTTGCAATTATAATATGTAGGTTAAGACAAGAGAAAATCACAGACGATATACTGCAGGAGAAGTCTAGATGGGGAACGGGGAGGGGTTGATAGTATAAGTGTGTTTCTACCAGCATACAAAAATCTGTTTATAAGTCTATATTGACAAAAAAACACCGATATGCCAGTCTATTCACAAAATAATTTAAAATTATAATTAATCCTACAGAGTAAACCCTTAAATTTGTCTACACAAAATAACTTTATTCGTAGACAAAAAGAAAAACATCCCTCTCCTTTATTCCCTCCTATAGTAAAGGATGTCTTCAGCCTTCTCTTACTCCGATATAATGCTTTTGATGTTCACATAAACCAATCCTACGAGGAGAGGTAATTTTTGGTTTTTTATTGTATCTTCCGAAGTCTTTGCAGGCCTTACAACCATGAGTGTCTGGGAGGATTTATAGATTATCATCCTTTTCATTTTCTTGAGATTTCATTTACGTTTGTAAGAAAAACCTTTACGTGGGAGCGAATCGGAAGAACGTGAAGTCATTTTCAGCTAACAATACGAAAGGATGTATCCATACCAACGAATATCCCCCTTTATTACTGAACGTAAAACATGGTGTCTGATGTAAACAAGGTTTCATTACTTAAATATTGTTTAGAGGTTATGTTTTAATTATTTTCATATACAATATATTAGGAAATATCTCTTGTTTGACTAGATTATGTGATAATATATATTTATATTCGAAAGCAGTTTGAACACTAGTGAATTACATTTTGTATTTCTTTAACAGTAAATTAAAATTTATGTTTGATATTTATTCTATTTTATAATTCGTTAAGTGGGAAATTTGTTAAGTAATTTTAGCTTAATACCGGACATGTTAATGCTTATATCTATTCATATCAACCAAGTTTATTTACTAAGGTATATTTATAAACATTTTAATTTATAGTTTTAAAATTTGTAAATATGATAAAATGTAAATTTGTATATAAAAACGTAAGGTTTCTGTAATTAAGTTGATGTTACGTTTCGTATTGTATAACGGTAATGGATTTCCTTATGGATATTATAATGTAGTGTACATGTTTCAAGCATAATATTTCAGGAAATATGTTCCTTTAAAAACCTGTAATTAGTTTTTTCACAATATAATCGACTCCTCAATGGCTTTAGTCTGCATTATCTTTTAAAATATAATTAATTTAATTTGTACTTTTGCCAGTACCCCCACAACCTTCAATATCTTTATTTAGGTCTTGTTTGTTTCTGTTGTTCTGTAAAGTGAATTTATTTAGTTGTTTAATTGTAGTTGTGAATTCATTGAAACAGAGTAACTATATTTTATTGTATAATAAACTATTTTATTTTACTTTATAACATTTCCATTCTACCTTAATTGAGTTAATAGCCGTTACTTAGAGTGTTTGCTTAGTCTTAGAATGTTTGTTTTAAACCCGATATTCCAACAAGGAAAAGCATTGTCAATTAGGAGAAGTCCAGTGTAATCCTTACAAATGAGCAGGATATAGAAGTTGCTACGGGCATTAATATCCAAGGACAAAGACATATCAAGTAGGTTAAATCCCGCGTTATTTGTAGCTTGGATATAACACACTAACCCCACTTAAACCTCTAAGTGTGTATATAAATTGACTACGGTTTATATTTTATACAATTTGTCTTGGATTTGTTCTATAAAATAGAAGTGTAAGGTTACATTTCATTTAAATTATTGTGGGTGTTTGTTGTTTGTGTGTTTGTTGTGTGTGTGTGTGTATGTGTGTGGGTGGGAGTATTTGTGTTGTTTTATTGTTAAAAAATAGGAACGAGATTTTAATTTTGTGTATATCCTGGATTATACTTGTGCCTCTGTAATTAATTCACTATAGAATTACATTTCCAAGTTTGATGCAGTATGTTTAAATTAAGAGGTTTAATAAAGGTATAGTAGACAATTTTACAGGTTTAACTGCATATGATATGTTTTTTTTATCTTAACTGCTGCGATTTTTGTATCCTATACATTTTGTATGAAATCACATTTATATACACACACATTTGTCTATGATGGCGTTTCTAATGTAGAGAATTTGTTATAACGTATTTAGATTCTTTGGAACCGGATAGTATTATGTAACGTGCAAGAAATATAACAGATTGGGATTTTATTTCAAGAAATGTTTACAAAGACATACATTATTTAAAAAAGAATATGAAACAATACAATTTTATTGAAATACAGCAAATATTTTATTCTAGGGAAGCTGCTTCAACTTCTTTACGTCGTCGCCTTCGCCATGCCCGCTGCTTGTTGCGCCACCGGCGTTTAGCCCTGAGCTCTTTTTCCACATCGTCTCTCATAAGGTCTTCGTAGAGTTGGATGTGGTCTTCTGCGAAACCTTTGTCCTTAACGCAGACTCCCGGAGCTAGAACGATCTCAGTAATTTCTTTAAACGATGTCGTAATCTCGTCGTCCGGGATCAGCTCAGTGCAGGTACTGGAGTATCTACCCAAATGAATGATAAACAACTTATTTTAACCTTTTAAATGTGACTTATTTTTCGATTTTGCTTTGTGTTGAAATCAATGAATTATAAAGAAGAACAGCAATCAATAGATACCATAACTTATATCAGGGCGGAGAAACCTACTATTTGTCTAGAAGAGGCAAAATATTTAAAGCGGTTCACAAGAAATACCCCAAGATATAGTCAACCACTTGATCTTGAGCCAAGAAAACAGAGACGTTTACAAATCTTTTGGCAGAACCTTCAGCACACACTGGAACATTCAAATACATCATAAAAATATCAGTGAATTATTACAAGGAAATTTTTCATTGTTTTGTTATTGGTTTAACTAATTTATTTCAGCCTACGATTTTACTTGATAATTTCACTCTCTATTGTTCTGAAACTGTCTAAATTATGTAAAAATTACACAGACTAACATTTACTGCGCCTATTTAAAATTAACTGCTGCTGACTTTTTTTTAAAAAATTCCATGTACTTAGATGAACTGAGATGTGAAATGACAGTGATGGACAATATGGCAACACGGCAAATGCGAAGCTTTGCTAGTAAATGTTTGGCACAACAGTCAACTACTCCGAATTGTTGGTGTTTAAACGCCGTGAATAACAGAAATATAATGAACTTGTGTATCGTAAATTTGGTTGCCAACATCGAAACTCAATCCTGATTGGATAATTCAACACCCATTCACAATAAGTGAACTGAAGATGTACGTTACGTAGTCAAGGATTTACAAGACCCACTCAGATACATAACTCTCCATATAATTATGTCAAACTCGTCCTGTTCGTTTTACATGTAATATTTGTTGATTTAGCCACATATAGTTTATACAAAGAAAGCCGAATCTAATTTGTATATTATTTACGAGTATTATGTACGCGTCACCAAGAAAGTTCCAAAGTATTCATTCAGTTATACAATAATTAACTAACCTATTTGAGTATACTTAATTGAGTAAATAGGGCAGATCAGACAGGATCGGCCACCTGTCGAAGGACAATATTATCATTACACTTTTAAAATGTTTTAAACCTGCCTATAGTAGCACTTACTTTGCTTGTTGAGGACGGCCGTTTCGGGAGATGTGTCCCTTTGTCAACTCAGACCGTAACAGAGTTACGCGTAGATGGAATCAACAAAATGACAATATTATATTATACTAAATAGCCCTAAAACGGTGATTCAGTATCCAAAACAGGTTCTTGGTTCTTTCGCGAAAAAAATGCCAATAGCACACGTAGACAGAATCATTGTTTAGGGAAAATTCTGAAAATCTGAACGCGTTTCGGATAATCTGCTATTCAGATTGTTGGAGTTTTGGAGTTCCACTATATATATACATACTAACTTGTAAAACAATATTTATTGTAAATGGAATAGTTTCACCGATCACTATTATTTTTAGGTTTTACTTTTACACTTACAATTTAAAAGAACCTCTACAAGTTTACTGGTTGTGTATTTATTTCCTATTAATATTTAAAATAATAAAAACATTGCAAAGATTCCATTCGTCGAAATACGAAATATCTCTGGGACTTTGAAACCCGTCTCCGCTTACTTTTTCTTCCCTCCAACCCTTTATAAACAAGTGACATCAGAAACGCATTAACTACCAACTTTGCTATCAGTTTTAAGCCTCGAATTTATTATTACACTTATTTCTTTACAGTTATACTTTCCTCGGGTTACCAACGAAATGCATATGTAATGCTTACCACTGACAATTGTAGAATAAAGGTAGATTATATAAGAAAATTATTATTTGTTGTTTATAAAGGCAATTCTGAATGCTGGGGTATTTAAAAAAATGTATTTTAAAAGTATATTTATGTGAAAATAACGTAAACTTTTAAATTGCTATGATGAGAGAATAATTCTAAAAACTGTTTCACAGATCACTTCGTAATTTAGTACAATATTACTCGCCCCCCTTAAGCTATTACGGTTCCTAATTACTGAAGCACAAAACTCCATCGTAATTATCGAAATAAATAAAACTTGAAGTTATCTCGTTATCAACACGTTACATAAAGCTTCTAGGTCACTAGAATGATTCTTAAAACTAACAGAATACGACAAATGGCTACTTTATGTTAATTTTACTTGAATTTTAATGCATTATATTTAAATATATTGTGATTCTACTCTTATTTTTGTACTTCAGATTATAAGGTTTAACAACAAAATAAAATTAGTGTTAAAGTACGCTCTCACATACAAACATATAATATTTTACATTGTAGCACTAACAATGATTGTATTATTTCAAAATCCTGTGAATTTATTTTCAGTTGGAAAGCGAAATAGATTTAGGTTTATAAAAAAAAATATTTCAAAGAATGCATACCTTCTTTTGAAGTATTTGTCGTTGGATAATAATGTGCGCAGAAACATTTATCCCTGCAAATATGTAAGGATTAGGCACCACCGAGCTCTATCCATTTACAGAGCTGCCCTCTGTGGATATACTGGTTTATGATAACATTCCACAAAAGTTAAGCAGAAACATTTATCCCAGCAAATATGTAAGGATTAGGCACCACCGAGCTCTATCCATTTACAGAACTGCCCTCTGTGGATATACTGGTTTATGATAACATTCCACAAAAGTTAAGCAGAAACATTTATCCCTGCAAATATGTAAGGATTAGGCACCACCGAGCTCTATCCATTTACAGAGCTGCCCTCTGTGGATATACTGGTTTATGATAACATTCCACAAAAGTTAAGCAGAAACATTTATCCCTGCAAATATGTAAGGATTAGGCACCACCGAGCTCTATCCATTTACAGAACTGCCCTCTGTGGATATACTGGTTTATGATAACATTCCACAAAAGTTAAGCAGAAACATTTATCCCTGCAAATATGTAAGGATTAGGCACCACTGAGCTCTATCCAATTACAGAGCTGTCCTCTGTGGATATACTGGTTTATGATAACATTCCACAAAAGTTAAGCAGAAACATTTATCCCAGCAAATATGTAAGGATTAGGCACCACCGAGCTCTATCCATTTACAGAACTGCCCTCTGTGGATATACTGGTTTATGATAACATTCCACAAAAATTAAGCAGAAACATTTATCCCTGCAAATATGTAAGAATTAGGCACCACCGAACTCTATCCATTTACAGAACTGCCCTCTGTGGATATACTGGTTTATGATAACATTCCACAAAAGTTAAGCAGAAACATTTATCCCTGCAAATATGTAAGGATTAGGCACCACCGAGCTCTATCCATTTACTGAGATGCCCTCTGTGGATATACTGGTTTATGATAACATTCCACAAAAGTTAAGCAGAAACATTTATCCCTGCAAATATGTAAGGATTAGGCACCACCGAGCTCTATCCATTTACAGAACTGCCCTCTGTGGATATACTGGTTTATGATAACATTCCACAAAGGTTAAGCAGAAACATTTATCCCTGCAAATATGTAAGGATCAGGCACCACCGAGCTCTATCCATTTACTGAGATGCCCTCTGTGGATATACTGGTTTATGATAACATTCCACAAAAGTTAAGCAAATTAGGTTTGAACATGATATCTATAAATATATAACAGCATACTTAGTTTTCATATAAAGCGTTTTGTTTAACAAACCTAATAAAAAAAAAACTTTTTTTTAATTTCGAATAAAGCTCTTTTTAAAGTTAATTTTGTCATTTTGGAATATTAGTTACTGTTTTAATATTATATTAATAATTAATCACCTCACTATTAATATGTGATAAATAGGATCGTTGGAAGGATTGTTTTTTTATGAATATTTCGTGTTGAAATAAAAGTAAATTCAGGTAGCCTTTGAGACGACTTTAAATGAGGTAAATTAAAATGACCTGAAATTTTATAATATATAATATTAACCATCCTTTTAGTTTTCAGTCGGTTTAGTTTGATTTGTCGAAATACGTGTGCATAATATTTTTACAGTTTTAATATATATATATTTAAACATATATTTATATATAAGTATATATATATACATATATATATATATATATATATATATATATATATATATATAATTCATAAATTAAAAATATTTCAAAAACAAGAATACTATTAATGAATATATTTATTCAAAGCTTTTCGCCGATAAAATAGTACCAGCATCTTCAGCAAAATCATTATATAATAAAATATTTTTACAAAATTAAATCGTCTGATATATTACATATGATTTAATTTTGTAAAAATATTTTATTAGATGATTATAAATAGATAAATATATTCATTAAAAGTAATCTTGTTTTTGAAATATTTTTAATTTATTAACTATATTACAAGAAAACATATCACCGTATTTAATATATATATATATATATATATATATATATATATATATATGTGTGTGTGTGTATGGTAAAATAACTCTTTCATAAACAAGAATGTTTTATTTTAGTTTTAGTTACATGAGTCCAGATGTCATAGAATAATAATAAACAACATAGGTTATTCAAATACAAGAATATTTATTAATTTATATCCAAAGCTTTTCGTTGGTAAACAGTACCAACATCATCAAGAATCGAATGATTCATTCATTCCTGATGATGTTGGTACTGTTTACCAATGAAAAGCTTTGAATATAAATTAATAAATATTCTTGTATTTGAATAACCTATGTTGTTTTAATATATATATGAGCGTGTGTAATTATTTTAATGAAACAAATTGTTTTATTTTGTTTGTTTTTTTTACCTTGGTTGAAGAACAAATTTATAAATTTGCCTCTAAGATTAAAAAATAACTTTAAAAAATTAAAGTTAACTAATACTTAAGTTGGCTTAATGGAGAAATCCTTCGCCAAGAGGAATTAAACCAATGGAATATTCATGCGCGTTTATTAAAAATTCGTTTAGGTACTAAATTATAATCAGTTATATAATAAATCCTTCTTTGGGTGATTTTAAAGATTTAAATCGTTCGTGGGTAAAAAAGAGCTTAGGGTTTAAAATTAATCCATCAATTTTGAATGTGGATTTTTATCCTTGTTCACTGGCTTCGAAAGTATTTGATTGGTTCTAATATGTCGAGGTTTTTATTAAAATTTAACATCCTGGCTCTTAAGCCAAAAAGGCGGAAAACCACCCAATGTAATTAATGCTACAATTAATCACCACCCAAACAGCCAAGATTTAAAAAGACAAGACATTCTTTTCACAGAATTTTTTTTGTGTTATCAGGACTATGCTGTCATTACCAGAGTGAAACCGATGAAAATGTCTTTAGATTTACAGTTATTAGAGGAGATGGGATCTATAACGTTTTATAATTAGAACACAAAAGGTTTAAAATCTTCTGTAATAAAATCATTCGTTTGTCTAACTTAAAACCCAACAATGAACTTAACTCAAATAACTTGTGGGTTTGAAGACTTAAAATATATTGAATATATCTTAAAAACAAAAGTTTAGTGTGGCTATGTACATGTAAAGCGAAGTTATCTTTACCAGCATTTATGTTTCCGGCTTGGTAAATTATCACTAATATAATACTCACTCGATTTATCTGTTATAAAGAAACGAAATATATAGCTAAAAAAACAAACGACAAATTACACTTTCAGGAGATGTACGGGCATACATGCTTATAATTTCTACAAATCCATTTCGAATCCTTAAATTCCAAATGTTTCTCAGATAATTTCAGAATATATTGAAATAAAGACTATAAGTTGTTCCAATTATAAACATATATTTTCATATTTCTGTGCGCTGTAGCCTCTATTTCAGAAGCTATTCCTCGTTCAACGCAAGTCAATTGTGTACTTCAATTTGGGAATTGGTTGTGATTAGTTAAATAACTATTGGGTGGTGTAAAAGTATAAAAGGTTGCTTTCAAATTCTATTTTCGTTATTTATAACGGTCATCCGTTAGTCTTTGAAGATGTTCAACTGAAAGATATACATAATGCTAATTACGTTGAGCCGCACAGGTGGGTGAACACGCCTTATACAAGAATATTTTCTATTCATACGATCTTGCGCTGATCATTAATCACAATAATCCGGTTTATGAAGTTATTTAGAGCATTAAACAGATAAAAGTCTTTTTAATAATACATTTTTTTTAAAACACCTTGTTTAAATACAGAAAATAATGAATCGAACATTATATCAGATATTTTATATTCTTATTCAAGATAGTTTCAATTCAGAAATAATTTTATTTCTCCCCCAACTTGTCCCCTAAATTTATAAGACGAGGTTTTTAATAAATGTACCACAAAATAGTTAATTAGTCTAGATAGCTTTAAACGTGGATTTAAAAAAAAAATTGTAGTTATGTATTTTCTAATGAACATTTTAGTGTTCAAATTAAGCATTAAAATTTTCAAATTACAAAATTATTGTAACTGTTTTTAACATCAAAACACACTTTTTAAATTCAAGGTTTAAATTCAAGACTACGTTTGTATTTTGTTGCAAGGTTTCCGAAAAAAATATCGTTTTTAAAACAAAATAAGATAAGTTTACTTGTTAAGGCGCACACAACATTCTAATATTGTTTGAAATTTAACAAAATATCAGCACCAAATAAAGTGCTTTGATTATAATCCGTTCTTCTCTACAACCTTTATTCGGAACAACAATTTATTCAGTAATTAATACCTTGTTTATAATAAATTCTGCCAATAGTTCAATCACTACTAACGCAATCTATGTGGTTTAATAAATGAATGGCTACATAACTAATTAACTTACTGTTTATGCAGCTATTATATTGTGACCCTAATATCTACATGCAAATGTAATTAGATTCAGATGCATTCCAAATGCTATTCTACAATAATTTCATCAGAGTTTTAACAGTGGTTGTAAATACATCAATAATATATTATATAATTAAATTAATAAATTATATAAGGTTTATACATATTTTGGTATCAATTAAACCATTTTATTAATAATTATTAATATTAGAAATAAAATATTATTTTTAATAAAAATTACATATTTATTATACTTTTAATATAATATATTCTATAGGTAATATAGAATATAGTTAATATCCTTAATGTAGGTAACTAAAAATATAGTAAATACTAATAGTTTAATTACATTATTAATATATATATAATAATATTATAATTATAGTTAATTTTACTATATATGTTTAATAGTTATAATCTGGAGTACATCCGTTCATTCTGCAGTGCATAAAATCGCAGTTCCCAAGTTTCGCTAGAAACCCATCTAGCATTGACAAGGTGAACCCAACAACAAGTTGAAGAGCAAGATCTTGTGTGTGTGTGTGTATGTATATATATATATTATAGATAAAATATTATTTGAATTATAAAACTATATAATTGATATAATATCTACAACAATTGATTCGGTTTTGTGTAGAGTGTAGCTAATAATTATCACAAATAAAAAAAAAACAAAGGTGGTCATACGTAAGTTGGCGCGTGATGTGAATAGACGAAGGGCGAAGGGTAGGGGATGCAAAAGACTGTTCCACAAAGTGTGTAATACGAGGTATAGTACTTATATTACAAACATGTAGATTTGACAAGGCCTACAGACCGCTATAAATATTTTTTTATTTGATTTGTCATATTAAACAGATAACTTAGCCTACATAAAGTTTTGAACAAATTTACTTATATCAGTTTCCCTAAACGACCCAATATCTGCAATTTCTTAGCTATAGCCTTTGATGCATCACGTACTATAAAAACTAAACATTTTGTTTCGATCGGTAGCGCTTCAGCTTACGAGTGTACAGTCAAACCTTTGTGTCTAGTTTTAAAGTTCAGAAATATCCTGAATTACGAAATTGCTGTTAAGTAAACTTAGAGTTTTAAATTGTCAGCAACGTTAACAATAATCAATGGTTTTTATTTAGAAAATACTCTTATGTCATAATCTACATTACACTTTTTCATTAGCGAGATATACCTCTTTTCTTACAGCACAGAAGAGATCAATTCTGGGAGCTGGAGATGGCAGTCAAGTTTTGGAAGACGTAGAAGAGGCAATCTAGTTCTACATGGAGAGAACAATCTAGTTCTGGGACACGGAAAGGGCAGTATAGGTCTGGGAAACAGAGAGGGCAATCTAGTTTTGGGACACGGAAAAGGTAATCTAGATCTGTGAGACGGAGAGGGCCACCTAGTTGTGTGAGACGTAGAAGAGGCAATCTAGTTATTTGCGATGGAGAGGGCAATCTAGTTCTGGGACACGGAAAGGGTAATCTAGTTCTGTGAGACGGAGAGGGCCGCCTACTTCTGAGAGCCGTAGAGGCCTGTCTAGTTCTGGGAGCCGGAGTTGAAAGGAGGGAAGTTCGAGGAGCGGTGGTAGAGGAGTCGGGTGCTGGTAGCCGAAGATGAATGTGGTAAATGGATAATGGAGGGGTGAGTCAAGATCTGGAAGCCAAAGAAGCAGGGGGGATTATAGACTTACAGGTTTCCAAAGGAGTGAAACTCAACCGACCAGGAAGGGTTTGTTGTTTCCTTCAATCATTGAAACCTAGTGGTCAACGAATCAGCTCAGGAGAAAGCTGAAGATTGACCAAGGCTACTCAAATTTATTAGGGTAAATTTTATTTAAATTAGATGTATCACACTAAATTTTGAATATAACCTGAGACACACTAATATTCCCTTGTAAAGAGACGTTTTCTGTAATATTTAAGCTCTTTGTGAGGGCAACAATGTCTATAATAGTACTTATGGTATTATCTTATGAACTTGAATATTTAGATTGATATTTATGTTTTTAAAATAAGTTGACCGTAGTAAATTTTAAAATCAATTTAGTTCAATTACATAAGGAAACAGTGAGTTGTGGATTATGTCCAGAAATTCTAACAATCGTTCACTAAATTTATTCTGTTAACATTATAGGTTTGGCGCCTACAAATAACTCAATCAATAACATTAATCAACCAAATAAATTAATAATTTATGAGTTAAGAATGTTTTATACTAAATCATTAATTTCAATTTTTTCAAATATTTCATTTTCAGTGATCGTCTTTTTACTACTCTCACGTAATTTTAAATTGCATGGAATTTTATTTTTTCTCTCTCATTTGCATGAAAGAGATTACATAAAAATTGCATAGATCGTTACAAATAGTATTATTGAATATAATGTAATCCCATTTTAAAGTTCAATAATAACTGATATATTTACCTCAGATGTTAATAACTTAATGGGGCTGCTCTTGGAACAATACGTTCAACGCACAAGCACAGCAAAACAAATGAAAAACTATATGAAAAAGTATGTGTTTAACTACAAGAGAATTTCGTAATAATTTTAGGAGTTGTGAAAAATCTGTTTCACTTACAAGAAAGAAAAACTTAGTGTATGGAACAACAGAAACAGTTTTTTCATGGGTATATTTTTGTGTTAAATTATCTAAGTATTTGTAAAAATTCAAAGAGCACATTAACGACACAAAAAACATGAATCCAAAATCCAACTAGGCAACACTTATACAAATCACCCAACACACAAACACAAACATTCATACTAAAACCTAACCACTACAGATAAATTATAAATATTCAATCACCACACTACACAAAAACAACATATCTTAAATGACCTCACTCACGTCGAATCTTACATCTTATGCCATTATATAGTAAACAACCCAAAACGTTTTACCCTCATAAATCAAACGTCCAGAAACCTTGAGTGATCGCTCGTAGTAGAGGGTGGGATACGTCAATGAAATGATTGTGCGATATTAGTCAGCAATTAAGTTCTAAAGTAATCACTGCCATACAATCTATTAAGTACGCAATAATGTATTCATGGGCAGGTTTCTGACGACGTATTTTTTCTAACATGTAATTTTAAGTGCCAAAATATCATAAAATATGACTTTTTTCTTATCTTATCTTAAAACATTTCATTGAATTTATTCCAAATTTTGGTTGCTAGGCAACACTCTTCAATCTAAAATTACTTTCCAACACATTTCAAACAATATACAAAAAATATTGTAAATCCGAGTGAACTTCAATAAACAACAATTAATTAAGAACTTTGATTGCCACACTTTTCTCGATCGACTACTAGTCTATAAGCTCAGTTATTATTATTATGTTAATAAAATATAAAATGAGTTTAGGTAATATTAACAGGCCATTCATTTATTTTTAGGCGAAACTAAGTTCGCCGGGTCAGTTAGTTACTTATAAAATAACTAATGAATATAAAAATATATAATATAAAATAATGTAAAAAATATTATTATAGTTTGTATTTCTTGTACATTTGTATCCTTTTGTTCAACAACTGTACAAGCATTATCATTTTTATATTTAAAATACAATGAAAAGAAATACTCCTATACTTTTAAAAAGCCTTTATTTCTTATAAAAAAAGAGCCAATAAAAGAATCATGAAACGTTTTAGAAAGGTGTTTCATTCTAAAAAGCAAACAGCCTCCTCATAAACTACTAAAGCCAAACGTTTATTACGATGCTAAAACACTGACTCGTGTGTTATAAGTAATCTTGTTGGGTAAAACGCTGTTTGGCGTTGATCACTAGTTTATGGGGACGCGATGCCAGGCTATTTATTCGTTTTGTAAATAAAAGGTTTTACACGAATAATATGGCTTTGACATCAAATTGTAACTTCATCTTGTCTAACGCTATAGGTAAGCATATAATAAATAAATCTGCTTTTTCGAATAATTCCTGTGAAATGTGCACTATTACATGCTTATATTTATATAACTATTTGCATTCACTATTTTGATAATAATTTCTATAACATTAATGTACAATTTTGTCCTGCAATTATAAAAAAATTTATTGTACTATAAATATATAATAAACTTATTTTATGTTTATTTAAATGTAATAATATTTTATCTACTTTAAAAATATATTTTACTTTCATTATATAAACTTATTAGTTAAAAGTAAATTTGGGTTATACTTGATTTACTCCCTTATAAGGAACGATATAATTATATATTGCATACAATTCCACAATACCCGATCTTTACCTTTCTATTCATGCTGGTTTCGGCATTGTTCCCTTCACAAAGTAGCATAGACGATATTTAACTTGCTTTATCACGCTTATAGGTTTTTTTTCGTTGAACCTTTGTTCATTAATTTTAATTACATCATACATAGCGACTGATATAAGAGACGCATTTAAGAAAGAAATTTCTCGTGTTCTATAGTGGATGTGCATTGACTGTTAGTAAAATAAACCTTTATTTCATTTTCCATTATTAAAACTTTGCTGTTTATAGATTTAAACAAGTCTTTCTTGTTGGTTTTTAAAATCAAATTATTATAGAATAAATTACAGAGGGTTCGTAAAACTTCAATTTAGTTTTCAATCACAATTTTATTATTTTCAATTCAACAACTATAGTTTATTGTAATAATATCTTTTATTTGAATTATGTTTTATATTTGACTTTACAGTTTCTTTAAAATTACATTTAAATATTAACTTTATGATTGAATTAACCGTGACAAAAAAAATATTGTTTTTTTTTTAATATTAAAATTATCGTTCAATATTAGGTCTACAACATAGTTTACATTAGACAAAGTAAAAATAATTTCCAGCATATTTATATTTTAATTTCTAAATTATTTTAAAATATTTTAAATTTACTGAAATATAATTAGTGAGGATTTATTACTTTTATTGCTTTCCTAAAAATATAAAAATAATACACTTCGGCCTAATTGTGGGGAAATTATTGTAAAATAAAACTTAACATATTTTATAGATTTATACCACTTGTAATATATAGGTATCTCTTGTAATAATGTAATACACGTGTTAATATAATAATACTAGTACATTGTAACTTGTGACGTTTTGGAGACTATAATATTAAAATGTTACAGACTATTTATTTTTAAAGTGAAATAGCTATGCTATTGTTAAAGCAGAATTTCTATATATTTATTTACATTTGTATATTATTTTAATCCACTTTTCCTAAACCTTGTTACTATAGGAATGCTGTTAAGCCTATAAATTCCTTATTTATTATAAGACCGGCTGATTATCTTATACCATTAGGAGTAGACTATACATCAGTCTAAGCTAGGTTTTGAATTTAGATTTTATGTAAGGACGAAATATAGTATAAATCTACTGTAAACTCCCTGTCCATAAGCCCAAAGAAGTAGTTATTTGTTTGTAGCAGCCACTGTATCAGCAGTTAAAGTAACGCAATCAGTTGGCTATTTATACACAAGTGCACTCATATTCATAGCTTAAGAACTGACTTTTAACAGCTGTTTAGTCAAATTGTTTCTTAAGATGAGTGGAGGGAAGGCCTTGGGAGTGAGGCGATCATCATGGCCTTGAACTGTGATTGATCCTGCTTTGATTGGCGTTTAGTTTCTAGATCATTGGTAAAATGCCATGATTCATCACATCTAAGACTTTCTCCAAGAGTTTCAGATTCTTTTTAATGTGTTTCAAGGTGTAAGAGCAAATTGCCAATTGTGAGTCTGTTTGTTCATTCGTTAGGTTTTCAGGCACCATTTAGGCACAAACTTTTCTCAAGTTAAAATGTTCATGTAAAATGTGTGTAACTGACTTCTTATCAATGTATATTCTTCTGTATAATGCTATAAAGTAATTTAATATATTTATTTACTCAACATTTACAAACAAACCAACGTGGTAAAGCCCATTTAAATTTAAGACTTTATAGAGCTCAATACGTATTTAGCGTCATCATTTTACATTATAAATATCTTATAAGTTGTTTTATAAAGTAAGTATTTTCTCAGTCTAATCAGCGTTGTTATGCTTTAGGCCTAAATATAATAAAAGTGAGTAATTGGTTTAATAGGGCGTCTTTAATTAAACATTAATGAAAATTATGTTTCTAAAATTTGTTTAACGTTGATAAAGTTTCGAAGTAAGCTTAACTTACTTACAACCACTGTACTTTAAAAATTCGCGTTTTTTGTAAGATGATGGCTCTTACAAACACCTCAAACTTAATAATTTAAGCTATTTCTTGAGAAAAGATGTAACTTTTTAATTTAAGAGCTCGAAAGACAATTTTTATTTTATAAAGTTACCTAAATTAAAATTGCTGTAGAAAACGTCTTTCTATCAGCTGAAAAAGAGAGGACTTTTATATTGGGACGTGTTACCAAGGTTCTAAAGAAAGCAATTAAACTCATAATGTGAAGCTAAATTTTGAATTATAATGCCCTATGTAGACAAATAGTGATTATCTATATCGTATGATACACCTTTAGATATTCCAGAATAATATAGCGACGGAAAATAGAGGTCATATTTTCAACTTTTTTGTTATATATATCCATTGACCAAAAAACGTTGTAATTCGCATTGTTATAAATTCATCCACAACTTGAAAATGCTGGTTAACCATGAAACATCCCTATTATTTGCTAATTTTTGTGTTAATTTCATTTTATTATTTTGTTGTAATATTTTGTTTTTTTGTGTTTATTAATTAGTGAAACATAATGCCCTTACTAACAGCAATAGTCTACTAATTTACAATAACATTCCGGTGATATTATTTTGTGTTATACTGCGTCATTATATTCTAAAATACCTCTAAGGCGGTTTTATAATTTAATCTCTTATATGAAAACTCTGTGCACAAATAAAAACAGATAAAGGAGAAAAATTTATATTATATTACTATTCTTTTACAAGACATTTTTCCTCGCAAAGAGGTTTTCAAGAACATATGGTTAAATTGTATGTATATGTATGTATACACGCACTCACGCACGCTCGCACTCACTCACGCACTCACTTACACACACACACACACACACACACACACACACACACATACAGACACACACACAATCACACACACACACACATACATGCAGACACACACACACACATACAGACACACACACACACACACACACACAAACCACACACACACACACACACACACACACACACACACACACACACACACACACACACACAAACACACACATACACACACACACATACACACACACACACACACACACACACACACACACACACACACACACACACACACACACACACACACACACACACATACACACACACACATACACACACACATACACACACACACACACACACACACACACACACACACACACACACACACACACACACACACACACACACATACACACACAGAGTTTTTTTTAGCACTGTTGTGATTGGTGGGTTATTATTTATTTAGACTCTGATTATTATTAAACTTTTATTGATATTTGTTTCATTTACTTTAAGGTTGCAAACTGTTAAAGTTAGCTTATTCTCACGTGATGAGTACAACTTGACCATAGAAGGTACCGGAGTTAGATCGTATAGAATAATAACCACCATTGATTGTAAAAAAATAGTAAAAAAAAGTCAAAGATGAAAGATAAATTAAAAATTTTAAAGTAAACACCTTAACGGTCAGAATATTTTGATAAAATTTCTTGAGTTGAAAAGGAACTCTAATACTGACATGGCTTCCTTCAAAATAATCGAATAGACATTTTTCAGAAACATTTTTCTGTATAACAAGGATAAATATGTTTACCACTCCCGTGACCATCATAAAATGACATTTGTTTCGGACATTATAGAAATAATGTTTAATGTGACACTAAAAAGATAGTTTACGTAATATAAAAATGCAGAATTAATTTTCAACTATCCACTATGTTTTTACGTGTTGGAAAATAGTTTTAATCTTTTGAAAATTGTGTTGTCCTTACAAATGGAAATAATAATCTTTATAATACCGTGTATATACCTTGTACAGTACCCCTCATTATATCTCCTATTATTACCCTTACGCTACACCTCATTATCTTTCAAACCGTTCCTTAGAGCAATAAGCCTATAAATTGCCATAACCCTTAAAATTACGCCCTTATTTTATAGCCCTTTCTATAACATTCAATTTACTTTATTACCGTCGTCTTATGTAATATTGTACATTGAAAAATTTGTCAGTGTAAAACATATTTCGACCATAAAATATATACAGTCTCGAACTATTACCGACTTACCTTTTACAAAAACTATTTTGGAGATAATGGCTCTCGCCCAAATAAACCCAAACTCAATCCAAAAACCCTTAAATCGTCAAAGTGATTATGCCGATAATTAATCACAGGGTACAAAACTTTAGGAACAATTAACTTTTTATATTCATTTCTATTTTATTTGTGGTCTATCAGAGCTTCGAACAAACTGTCGTTACATTTTGTTAAAATAATAATCTTTTTAATAAAGTAAAACCGGTTACGCTTGTAAGCTTAATCGCACTTTAAGCAATCCAACGATTCTAAAACTGGATTAAAACATTGCTTTATATTTTGTTTTATTAAAAAACGTTACAGTACATTGTGACGTTCCTAGGTTGAGTAGTCAATTCCTGAACTAAAACAAGGTCATCTAACTTTTCTAGTACCATAGTAATGGGCCTTAATTATTACAGGTAAACTTTTCCTACAAAATAAAACAATGGCGAAGGAATTCTCTCCATAGTGAACTGTTGCACTTTAACAACTTATGAACGTTACAAAGTTTCTAACTCTCTCAAGAATTAATTCTATAATTAAAATAAGAAAATCAAGTATAATATACATGTGTAAAAATTCGAGAGAAATATTTTGGGTAAATTCCTACTCAAATTATGTCAAAACAACTGAAAAATAGCTGTTGGAAATCAAATAAAGGGTGCTTCTAATTTACAATTTAACTATTTCCAGAACTATATATATATATAGAACACAGAATCAACACAAACGCCACCCCTTAAAATATATAGGAGAAACATTATATTTGAAACAGGAAACGAAATTGTATGCATGAGAAAAATATTAATAAAATTACCAAATAAAATAAAAAGAAATACCTTCAAAGTTGATAATAATAATAAATTTATCAACAGATACTAACATAAATACAAAATTGAATATATATATATATATATATATATATATATTACATAGAAGTTAATTTGAATACATAAAATATACACTAAACAAATGAAAACATAAATAAATTATATGAGGAGTACTGTCCTGCATCAAAACATAAATAAATCCATTTTACTCGCTCTCGCAATAAATCAATAAAACAGATTTACAGACATTAATAAAATTCAACAGCAATAAAATGCACAAAGGAATTAAAATGAACATGATGGATATTCAGAAGTACAAATATATTAACACCAATTTCGGAATAAATTATAAAAAAGATGTAATTATCAAAAAAGTAATCCTACACCAAAAATAATATCATAGAAATTCTGAAAAAAGCTTGGGAAAATCTCACCTAACTGTATACGGGAGTAGCTTTTCTCTTACAAAGACAATTTCTTTTGCTGATGTTTAAGTCTTGATAATAGCCTCAATTATAGAACAAAACCGTTTTAAAAAGACAATGTCTAATGTAAACCTGGGTACGAGACTTTTAAGTTTTCGTTGTTGTCTGTGAGTGTGAGAGAGAGAGTGTCGGTGTATAATGTAAACAAATAAGTAATATAATTATTTATGGACTATTAGTATATAACATAATAATGCATATAGTATATATATACATTAGTAATTATACTAAATGTTATATACTAATTGTAATTAGTATATAACATACAACCTTCATGTTGTGTACATACATGAAGGACACAAGGATTTTAGTTTAAAATTCAATTTCTAAAATATATAGAATAATATTAAGACTTCAAGTGAAGCTTTTATTTTTTTAATGTACATAGCTTTATTAATTACAAAATATATGCTGTAGAAACATCAGCTACACAAAACGCTAGTTTTCTGGATAGGTTATTAAATTCAATCGGTATTTTTAAATATGATTGTCTTGTTAAAAAACAAAAAAAAACATTTAAGTTAGCTGCAGAAAAGCGTTGATTTAACAACACACCAGAACCAAATTACCTATAGTTAGGCTTTATTAAAAATAAGGGAACACACAAAAAAGAAATATTAGAATAACTCACTCATATAAAACATATTCCACAGACCTGTCACGAAACCGAGTCATTTGAGTGCACGTTATCTTTAAACGTCAAACCAACAATAGGTGTCATATGTTTTAAACACATTCATTTTTCAACATCGCGACGGTCGTACAACAATGTAAAAAAATAATGGCCACCGCATAATGTCGATCGAAGTGTAACGGAAATAACACGGGTACTGAGTAATATAAGTTTTATATAAGTCATACTTATACGTAAATATTGTAGGATAATAAACCCACCAGAGGTTCATAGAGGAGAGGTGTGAAGCTATGATAAGGCTACATGTTAACCGGTTATCAAATAATTATAAATCTGTACATTTTATTCAATAATCACTACTAAACTAACCTAAACAATATATCTTAAGTAACAATCCTACTATATATACTAAAATCGTATTAGATGATAGTAGACTATAATTTACCCTATAGTCCTAACTTTCAGGCATTATTGAATATAAAAGTTCATTCTCTTGGATAAATTGATCTAAAATTCATAATTTATATGAAATACTACAAAACACTTTATGCCAATGTATTGAGGAAAGGCTAAACAAATATTTATTCAACACTTGTCTCTCCACAGAGATGATTTTTACTCGATATTCGCTAAAATCGTAGTTAAAAACTAATTGGACAGAAACGTAGAAAAAAGTATATATTAATTAAAACAACCTCTCACCACAAATTCAACAAATTTTATTTTAACCATATGTACATTTCGACTACAAAATAATCATCTTCAGAGGTATTTTTACAAAAATACCTCTGAAGATGATTACTTTGTAGTCGAAATGTACATAAGGTTAAAATAAAATTTTGTTGAATTTGTGGTGAGAGGTTGTTTTAATTAATATAAACATTTACGCCACAGTTGCTTTAAGTTGTTGTAGAAAAAAGTAGTTGTGTTAAATATTGAAGGCCATGTAAAAGTATACTTTGCACCACAATATTCTACAGTACTTGTTAGTTCTATAAAGAAGGGAGTTCAAAGGGCAAAATAATCCCTTTGAATAGTTTATAGTTGGTTGAAAAATAAATTTTTTACAAGTTTAATATAGTATTACAACATTAGTAAGGCAATATTAGTGGTTTCGATTTTCAGTTTGTGGACGCAGGTGCCTATAAAAAAAATAATATATATAATTAAAGTAAGCCTAAAAACAGAGAAATGAAAGGTTGAAAAATATAAAAGAAATGTATTTGAAATTTAATAATGAATATTCGTGTAGATTTGACGGTTGAAAACACGTTTTACCCACCAATTATTTATATTAGGTTTATATAATAGATTCATATAGCTTTTTTGGTACTTTGGTATTATACCGCCCACTCACGTATAAGAAACGAAAAAGGTGGAACGAATATGGCGTCCCGAAGAGATGGCAAGTCCAAGGATTTCGTTTAAATCAGATATGAACACCCCTCTCTTTCTCATTGTCAAGTCTTATCGCGATAACCTCCCCCTCTCCGACGTGATAAGGGACAGTGCCTGTCTAGACGCTGGGTCGCGTCGTCCTTCGATATAACTGATTAACCTTTGTCGTAGATTATTTTGCTGTACGGTAGAAATATGTTGCAGTGATGGGTCATGGAATAAAAATGTGTGATTTGCCGAGTAGAGAAGAGGGAGCAGTAGATTGTTACAGGATAAAGATAAATATCTCCGTGATGTGTGATCTTTTTATGTAGAACGGGAATAGACTCGTTTAACTGGAGGAAACGCAGTTGTCGATTAAATGCAAAACATCAAAGAGGCAAATTTGTATCCTGTAAGGTTGGTTTATATACATTCCACTTTAGGTTGTTGTAAGCTGATAACTATAGCAACCTATATTCCCTATAGTTTATTTAGTCTTAAATTCACTTGTTGTTAAAGCGATACTGGGATGATCTGTCTCACCAACCGATAACAAATAAAATGTCCTTTAAACACATCATAATCATCATTGTAATCATATATCATATATTACCTGTAATCCTAAAATACTACCTGTAAGGATACTACGTGTACCCTTAAATCCAAGGATAGTTTATCCTCAGGCTATGTTACCCTCTACTTAAAAAAAAAATCAGTCGGAACGTACAGAGCCTTTTACCTTACTTTAAACATGTTATTTTTATATTCTTTATAAATTATTGTATTAATTATTTTGTAAAGATTTGGTTTCTTCTTCCATATTCAACGCATATACTTAAATGAGTAATACAAGCATCCTTCATTTCGCGATTTAGTAAACTCTGTTATTTACTGTATTTATTGAGGGCAAGATTGGTTTATTTATATTTCATTACTTTCCAGGAAATGAAATCCAAAACGGAATTCAACTAAAACCGCAAATACTCCACTAGGTATTAAATTCCATTTACCTCTATAATTAATCGAAGTCGTTTGTTATTGTAGCAAGACCGCTTTCAGCACGTGCTCTTGTGTTTAATTACTTGCAAGGAAATCTACTTTAGAAGGAATCCTTTCTTACATTTTAACATATTTAAGTATCAGATTAACACAAAACTGAGCTACTTACTGTTAAAATTATATAAAATACGAGAATTTTATAGTCGATATAGTTTGCGTATTATTATTTATTTAATGCGTTAAATTTATTATTAAAAAATAATTACCTTTCACTAAAATGCAGCCAACTTCCCGGAATATTTTTCCTGTAGTGTTTTCTGCACACAAAACATTTTGAATGAGATACGAAATAAAATATAAAATCTCCGTAGATAAGCTCCATACATAAACTAGTGACGTAATTAGGATTGAAGCCATGATATGTGAAAGTATATAAAGAGTTTAATAACAATGCTCACAGAATAACTGAAATTCCGTTGTAAGAAAGTTTAACATAAAATGCTCTTTGAAATATTAGAGGAAAATGCCACATTATATATATATATATATATATATATATATATATATATATATATATATATATATATATATATATATATACATAAATAAATATATATATATATATATATATATATATATATATATATATATATATATATATATATATACATACATACATACATATGCATATATATATATATATATATATATATATATATATATATATATATATATATATATAGAATATCCTGTTCCTGTATATAGTTTTGCTGTTAGAATAATTTTAAGATTAAATAATATACACTAATACAGGAATATTTAATTTATTGAATAATATACTCAAAGCTTTTCGTTGGTTGACATTACCAACATCCTCAGGAATTACAATTTACAATTATTTGTTATTCCTGAGGATGTAGGTAATGTCAACCAACGAAAAGCTTTGAGTATATTATTTAATAAATTAAATATTCCTGTATTAGTGTATATTATTTAATCTTAAAATATATATATATATATATTAAATATGGTGATATATTTTCTTGTAATATAGTTAATAAAATAAAATATTTCAAAAACAAGAATACTTTTAATGAATATATTTATTCAAAGCTTTTCGCCGATAAATATATTCATTAAAATATTCATAAAATTAATAATTATAATAGATAATTATTTTCCTGAAGATGCTGGTACTATTTTATCGGCGAAAAGCTTTGAATAAATATATTCATTAAAAGTGTTCTTGTTTTTGAAATATTTTATTTTATTATATATATATATATATATATATATATATATATATATATATATATATATATATATATATATGCATATGTATGTATGTATATATAATTGAGGCAAATTAATAGTCATAAAACAAACTAATTACCAAAGATTTTATGGAATTAATTATCTGTATAGGTATTGCCCAGAGGTCGTATAATATTTGCAGAGTCACAACTACAACAAGGATAAATAACTATTTCAAGATAATACTACACAAAGTATTTTTAATACACAGTTAAACAAAAATACACACTAATCATGAATGTGTTATGAAATAATTTCTTAGATAAAAATCATAGAAACTTACAAAATGAAAATTTTGGAACAAATTTAAAATATAGACTTGATTTCTGCTTACATTTAAGTGCTCTTGCATTGCAGCTTTGATGTCTTGCATGGCTGTGATGTCAGAGTTATATAGTTTACTTAGGTTACTTTGAGAAAAGATTACTTAATTAGGAACAAGTGTCATTGTTACATACAGCAGGTCACATTATTGCTGTAACAATGTTAGCATAACCCTATCTGCTGCTAGGATTGTGTTTTATATACGATAAACATGAGGTTTAATGTAACATAATTGCAGGCGGAAAGTGTTTGCCCGGAAAATGTACACGTTATAAATAAATAATGTACTTTTAGAAATGATATTTATGTTATTAAGTTATATTTGGTTTGATATATTGTTTAATTTTCTACTTGTTAAGAATACAATCAAATAACACATTTGGATCCAATAAATTTAGAACCATAACTGGGAATATATTTATTGACTTTGAATATAATTCGTGAAAAAGATAAATTAAGCAACTATTTAAATAAATGAGTAGTTTAAAATTTGCAATAATAAATATTCGAACATGTGACAGAATTGGAGAATCTGACAGGATGAGACATAATTTTTATCTAGAAGATGACTTACCAACCGTGATGTGATATTAAAATACATGCAATGTAATCTCATAAACTTTAATCAATCAAATTGTGTATCCCACACAGTAAATAAAGAATAACCTGGTAAAGGTAAGGTACTCATTCTGCAGTTATAGTTATTTTCAAATACAAATTAAATGAGTGTATTTTTTAAAATAAAATATCCGATAACATCAAAAACTTATAAACTAGTTTCGCGGTACAGCTGTTCCCTAAACACTAAATATTAATCTATTGAAATAGAAAGTATTTATTAATGTAGAACTTTACAAAATACATGATTAAGTATTGTCTGGCATAAAAATTACTATAACTGATTCAATTTTAATTGTTTTGTTACCTAACATTGTGGTTTTATTGGTCAGCAATTATATTATAAAATACAAACCGGGTCAGCCTGAAAGCGATTAACTCAGGATTAATCACATTGTGGTATCACGTTTCTGATAATACTAGAAATTGTATACAATCATTTTTTTTTACGTTGGGTACTAAATAACTTCATATATAAATTGTTACCGCAGCTGAATTGACTTTATAAAAAATAAAATAAAAATATGATATTAGTTACATCTGGACATTACCATTGAAGAATGAGATAAATTTCAGGTTGCTTGACCATAGAACATTAGGACCTGCGTTCATTACTGTACCTTGTGTAGACCTATGACGTCCCCTATACCCATCTGTCCGACTGCGACTCTTCGCTGATGACTCCATGTTTCTATACATCACCCTTAATGTACATTTTGGTGTTCGGTATATGCAGAGACAACATGACCTTCTACAACCTTTGCTTTGGAAGTGGAAGATTACAGTAAACACGGACACAACTGAAGCAGTTTGGTTCACCAACAAAAGAGTTTGTCCTGTCGCACAGCTTTTTCTAAATAACATCCCTTAGCATGGAAACCCACAGTGAATCTAGGGGTGAGGCTTGACTACAAGATCACCTTTTCAACCTTATCTCCGGCGTGCTATTCGAAGGCTAAGACCCTGTCCCTGAACCCGATCCCAATGCCCGTCAGGCTGATTATGTACATCAGTCCCATCATCACTTTGTATTCCTTTCGGAGCTATACTTCAAAGAGAAAGCTGCACTCTTTCCAAAACGTCACACTCAGAACAATCACGAATTCTCCGTGGTATGTAAAAAACAGTGTAATAGCCGCGGGACTTGACGTCCCACCCTTTGAGGATTTCATCATCAAATTGACTTCATCTGTCAAAGAGCGTGCAGAACGCTCCTCCCATCCGCATTGTTCGACAATAGTCACAGATCCGGTACCGCCTCCTATGCGCAGCAATAAAACCCTGTGCTCTGTCTACAAGCCCCCATAAAAGTCGAACACCTAAAAGCCACTCCTCAAAAAAATATAAGCCAAACCAAATCTGTCCTACCAACAGTCAAAATTATATAATTTCTCAGCACCAACAAACGAAGTGGTGTGTGATGGTTATGTACATTTAAATTTATGTACATTTGAGCGATAAAAGAGAACTCCGACTAACAAGCCAAGAGGGGGTGGATGAGGATTAGGTAAATTATAACCTATACAAACAATCTTCATCATATTTAATACCAGGTCAAGTTAATAATAACTTTTTGAGTAATTTATTTTTGTACGTCGGTTAGGTATCAATTTTGCCCTTGATTAAAACTCATTTCCAATTAATACTTTAGGAGCATCTCAGGATGGCTTGACACTTCAATAACATTGGGCTTTAGTTTAATTGGTGTTCGGTATAAAGTATGTAAGTGTTGAAAACCGAATTTGCGGAGGTTAAGCAAATAGTGAACTTTTCAGTTATAAGAATTCATCTTCAGAAGTACACTAAGTACTGAGTCTTTTTGAAGATAGGCCTAGTTATCTTGTAGCTGAAACGTGCATGAGTGTTTTAATAAATAAACTAATTAGATTGTTGATATTGAGTATTGTAATGATGTGAATAGTTAATGCATATTCTAAAGTAGCTCAGGAAAGGAATTATTTTAAAAACAAGCCGCATTACTCAAATCAAAGAACAATAAAATTTAGGAGCTACTCTTACAAAACATTAGAACCCCAAGTCTCACAATTATGCTCAAAAAATAAGTATCTTCTTGTCATTATGATATTTGTGTTTATTAAAATTTTATACGTGTAGGACTACTAGTTTAAACTGATTTCACACGTTTAAATAAACAAAAAAATAACAATACACAATATCAAGAGCACAGTGGTACAATATATTACAATAAAAATATTGAAAAGAACCCCAATACCACAAAAATAATCAAAAATAACAAATAAGACAAGTTACTTAAGATTAAACCCTTATGTACATTTCGATGACCATGTCATCATCATCAGAGGGTCTAGTTACAAAACACAATCTAGCACACAAGAAGTTACAAACTAGAATGATCATTCTAGTTTGTAACTTCTTGTGTGCTAGATTGTGTTTTGTAACTAGACCCTCTGATGATGATGACATGGTCATCGAAATGTACATAAGGGTTTAATCTTAAGTAACTTGTCTTATTTGTTATTTTTGATTATTTTTGTGGTATTGGGGTTCTTTTCAATATTTTTATTGTAAAAAAATAACAAATTTTAGCAGTTTTAGGGATGTATATAGTAGGGTTACACTTACTAACTACTCTCAGATTATAGCCCTGTCAGTAAAATTACTGTTATTGGTTGAGGACTCCTCTGAATGACTAATATATATGCCTTAAATTGTCAATGAACCTCGTCATATCCACGATTGTAAGTAAACAAAGTTACAAAAACATAACTGCGAGTAAACCTATGTCAGAACTCCTTCAAATGGTAATAAAATCTAAGTATCGCTTTGTAAAACGTTGTAATAAATGTATTTCATCTGATTTTCCTTGCTTTACAAGTTAGTTCTAACGTTTTGAATTATTTTTTAGAGAAGAGCTTAAAGGTTACTATGACTAATACGACTATGCAGCAAATCTTTCTAGTTTAAACAATTCTACACCTGTATTGTATTTAGTTCTAAAGAAGTGTTTCCTTTTTATCTCATTTTAAGGTTTTTGTTTGATACTGAATGATTTTTCTAACATTTAATGTAATTTTCCGTCATGTAATGTTAGTAATATGTATTTATTTTTAAAGTATAATTTTTTGTATGTGTTTTACACTACAATAAAAATATTGAAAAGAACCTCAATACCACAAAAATAATCAAAAATAACAAATAAAACAAGTTACTTAAGATTAAACCCTTATGTACATTTCGATGACCATGTCATCATCATCAGAGGGTCTTAGTAGATTGTATTTTGTAACAAGACCCTCTGATGATGATGATGATGACATGGTCATCGAAATGTACATAACGGTTTAATCTTAAGTAACTTGTTTTATTTGTTATTTTTGATTATTTTTGTGGTATTGGGGTTCTTTTCAATATTTTTATTGTAATATATTGTACCACTGTGCTCTTGATATTGTGTATGTGTTTTACACGTTTAAATTTGTTTTTTATTTTTTTTTATAAATTGTTTTTCTCAGCTAAACTACAACAAACTCAATTTTTATTTCCTACGTGAGTTTATCTATAGGTTTGGTGTATCAGATAAACGTATATACTTGTAAACATTATTACCTTATTTACTATAACAGAAAAGGAAGTAATTGCATACGGTGTAATTGAAAATGATTTTTAACAATTCCTTGAACCCTCTAAAAAGAACTGAAGCTACACTTCAGCACAAAAAAAGTTCTAAAAATTCGTATATCTTACAAATGAATGAATATTTATTTAAAACAAATTTTAGAATTACACTATTATTTCTAGGCCAAAACGTTGGAATAAGAACAAATCAAAGAGTATTTCTTTGAAAATGAAACTTAAAAGACTTTTTACATTCAAAATAATATTGAAACGATCATTTAGTAAGAACAAAATGTTTCAAAGTAGACATCTAATTATGTACGTAATTTAATCTGTCTAATTTTATTTTTATTAAATAAAACGAACAATTGATAACTTCAACAATACATTATAAATATTAATAATTAACCTTGGTGACCACAATCATATAGTAAAAGGCTTTTGAACAGAAATGTATTGCGTTTCTTAATTAAACATAATAGAATGTAATAAAACCACACTGAACAATATTTTAAATATCATGATCTTATACTACGAATTTGTCCAAAAAAGGCCGGACGTCGCACTCCCTTTGATATATGCTGATGCCAATAGGTCGAGAAAGTAACCTGTGTTATATATATATATATATATATATATATATATATATATATATTTGTGTGTGTGTGTGTGTGTGTGTGTTTGTGTGTGTGGTGTGTGTGTGTATGTTTGTGTGTGTGGGGGGGGAGGTGTGTTTGTGTGTGTGTATGTTTGTGTGTGTGTGTGTGTGGGGAGGGGAGGTGTGTTTGTGTGTGTGTGTGTGTACGTGAGTGTGTGTGTGTGTCACGATTACCATCTATACAACCTTTCTCCTGTCCAACTAACCGTTTTAAATTTCAACCAGTAATAAACTCTAAATATTCATACTTACACTTGTCAGAATTAGATTCTCGTAGTGTTTAATTTTGGGTTAGTTATATTTAGAAAATACATCTCATTCATTTACAATACAATCAAATTTTATTAAAACTAGTATGAAGAAACTATACTGAGTCATTTCATACAGATTATTCAAATTCATAA
>JBAIZL010000001.1:108450349-108540349 GCA_036971475.1 Prosapia bicincta | reverse complement strand
ATAAATAAATAATATTCTTGTATATGAATAACCTATGTTGTTTTGAATTATTAAACAAGAAAACATATTATATATATATATATATATATATATATATATATATATATATATATATATATATACATACAAGTAATGAAGGTAATAATTTTGTTGATAAATATATAATTATAAATGTATATTATTTATGAAATTTTATCAGAGCACTGTAGCGTAGTTATGATAAATAAATAACAATAACCCTTGCTACAAATATTTAAACACCCTTGATGTACATTTCGCCAACACAGTTAGCATCATCAGAAGGTTACAAACATACTGGGACTAAAACGTTTGTCTAAACCATTGGTAATAATATTGTCAAATGGTAAGGTTATAAATTTTGTAGGGTTACCTTCCAGTTGGAAAATGGTGGAATCTCTCCTTAATTTTCTAAATTTACATTTTCTTACAATATTAGGATCAAACCCAATAAATTGAGCTATAGATTTGACATATCAAATAGATACCTTGGTAGGTATGATTGATAGAGCGCTGAGGATTCCCCTTTCACCTCAGCGTCTAGTTAAAGAAATATAATATGTCATATCTATAGCTCAATTTAATGGGTTTGATCCTAATACTGTAAATAATATTGTAAGAAAATGTAAATTTAGAAAATTAAGGAGAGATTCCACCACCTTCCAACCGGAAGATAACCCTAAACAATTTATAACCTTACCATTTGACAATATTATTACCAATGGTTTAGACAAATGTTTCAAAAATTTTAATTTAAGAATTGCATATAAAAATCCTAATAGGTTAACCGATTTATTAGGAAATCCCAAGGATAAACTTCTGATGTTGGATAGGTCTGGAATCTACACCATTACTTGTAAAATTTGTGACAAAATGTATATTGGTCAGACAAGGAGAAAGACTATAACTAGATTTAAAGAACATCTAGCCCATATTAAATATGGGAGTCAGGATAAGTCCAGCGTGGCTGAACATATCCTTAATAATGGCCATGAATTGGATATAAATAGTGTTAAAGAGGGTAAAACGGTGTTCTCCAACAGGTTGCTGAATAGTTATGAACGTATATTCATTGCTAAAACTAGGGGCGATTTGTTGATGAACATAGATAAAGGCCCAATACCTGGTTCTAGTTTATTCTCTTTGTTACGACCAAATACATGATTTTTAACTATATTTATAGTTTAGTTCAAGTTGATATGATAATTTATTATTGTTTATGTTTCTTTTATAATTTTAGTTTATACTAGTTTGTAATTAGTTTTAATTTAGAATTGTCACAAGTCAGTGGTGGGTGTGGTCTTGCTCGACGTGCAGCGCTGGTACAGGTCAACAAACTGGTTGCTGGGCGGAGGAGTGGGAGTAGCCCATCGCGAATTAGGTGTACTATTTCTTTTTAGTCCCAGTATGTTTGTAACCTTCTGATGATGCTAACTGTGTTGGCGAAATGTACATCAAGGGTGTTTAAATATTTGTAGCAAGAGTTATTGTTATTTATGTATTATATTATTTATGTATAATAAAAATAAATAACTTGAAATAAAGTGTTTGTTAGAGCCTCTGCTGCGAACCGCAAACTACTATGTTTTGAGTTTCCGAGTAGGAAGTTGCCAGGTAGGCTCCGATAAGTAATACTGTGTCTGCCTGGAAACAACCAACGCCAATGTATTTCTCTACGACTAAACCCAATGCTGGATAGCTAAAGAGTCGATGAAGAACATTAGCTAAAGCTAAGTTATTTCTTACTATACTGCAATTTCACTGTGGATATCCCACAACTTCAAATAACTCAAAACAAGTCGAGTGGTTTTTCGATGGAAGCATACGTAACTCGTTTTAAAATAAATATAGATCTTTTTCAATACACTTCTTTTGTTCTTAGCTGACGTAAAATAGATTCAGATTAAAAATGTCTAATTATCCCTAACAGTAAATTATTTCCTTTATAATTAGGAATAACAATATTTTTAAACGATCCCTTGCGACGGATAGTTTACAACTATGAAGCACGAGGATTTCAGCATATTTCCAATGACAGTGGTAGGATAGCTAATAAATTATGTATAAAGAGCCTTTATATGTGACATGATCAAGAATGTAAGTACCTAAGGTTAGGCGATGCATGTGTCCTGCAACCAGCCCCCCTTACCGCGCTGACGTGATATGATTACCTATATATTAACCAAAACCCAACTACTGTGAACTTATCAAGTTTGGCTAAAATGGTATTTTGTATATTTATATAATCTATGTCGGAGATACATAGGGATCCGAGGGGGTGATACCAGTAGTGGAACAATCGCCTAAAAACATTCATATGGGGACTTTGTGGGTGCTGAGTTCAATACTGAAATTGCTATGGACTCTGAGTGCAATCTCTGATGGATGGGCAATTTACTTTAGAAATAAATACAGAATAGGTTTTTCGATACTGACATTTTTTTATAACATTTAGGAAAGTTACTTGGAATACTCTCTTTTTTCAATTTAGAAACAATATTTGACCACAGTGAAGAAGCCATCGCTTCGAATCAGACGTGTCCGTTTTTTAACAAAAACGTTGATTGTTTCTGCGTTAGTGCTTTTATATGTCGTGCGGTACTACCTACCAGGAGCCTCTTAATGTTATAGATATCGTAAAAACTTAGAATGCTTACTATTCTGCAGGCTGAGGCTTTTATGAAGAATATCATTGCTTTAGAATATACCCTTACTATTGAAATCAGAATGCTGTACATTTTTATTTCAACGAAAGTTTCTGTTTACACCAATAATAATATCTTTACAATGGATATGAATAGATTATTATCGTTTTTAAAGGTCTAGTCTGAAAATATTATTATTAAAATACTATGCTTATCTTCCAACTCAAAAAAAGTCAATAACCTTTTGCTGAAAGTCATCTGCTTGAAATGTACGCAAAGCGTTTCAATATAAATATAATCTCAACAAAATTCTTGTGTTCTAAGCTGACGTAAAGTAGATTCAGTTTGGAAATATCTAATTATTTCCAACAACACAGGACTGCCTTTATATTTAGGTGTAAGATTGAATTTAAACGATGGCTTGCCGACAGATAATGTAGAACACCCGAGCACACGGGTTTCAGCATAGTTTCAATGACAAAGTGATATGGTAGCTAATAATTTATGTATAAAGAGCCTTTATAGCATGTGTCGTCATCAAGAACGTTAGTAACTAAAGGTTTTTCGTTACATGTGTCATGCAACGAGATACCCCCCTTACTCCACCGGCATAATATGACCTATTTATTAACCAGAACCAATCTATTGTCAACTTCTTATCGGGTATGGCTAAAATGGTATTTTCTATATTCATATGTATGCTATTATTTATGATTGAAAGCATACATATTGCAGTGAAAACTGGAACACATAAACTATCTTACTATTCACCATTTTGCTGATGTAGTTTTAGTTTGGTCGTGAAAAATATGATCGAGCTTAATTTGCCTTTTGCTGGCTCCTGTGTTATTTTTGAGTAGAATCTGCTAGTAGAACTCGATCTGGACTCGTCCATGGTTACAAACCAACTACCTCTTAGCTAGCTAAGTATGCATTGATTTATTTATTCCCAAGAATAAGTTCTTATGGTGTCGCAATAGGCCTTTATTTATTTGCATTATTTATATTATGACTTCAAAATTTAATAAAGTATAACATAATCGTCTTCTTTACAATTGTAATGCTTTCTGAAAGTTTGTATACTCATAACAACTAGTAAACATCAAAATACTATATATATTGTTTTCAAATAATTTTCCCACGTTTCTAGTTTATAATTTATTCAATATTTTGTACAATAATATCTTTGTCTCTTGATGTTACCTATAAAATGTTAATGTAACAAAAAATTATTTCCGTAATAAATATTACCCTAGTTATCTTAAATTTCTATTATTCTGTTTCTTGAAATATTATTTCTAAAATATATTTAAGATATATTATTCTCAAAAGAATACCAGCAATGTTGCCACGTTCGTTAATGCACTCGTAATGGTAATACAGTAGTAGCCAGTCAAAGAAGGAGAGGGTTTGGTGGCACTGGAGGATATGCAGCGTCTGTCACCGGCAAGAGGAATATAGGAACAGGGATTTAGTAAGGGGCTGGATGTAGTAGAGGTATTTGCAAGGCAGGACGTTTTTCTGGGAGGAACAGTAATAAGGATTTTATGTTGTGTGACTACATACATTTTAAACATGAGGGCTGCCTGACTGACTCTCTCCATTTTGAGTTAGATTTTGTCTGTTTACTTGTATAAATACACGTACAGTATGTAGCACGGTTGTAAAGTGACATAACAGTGTATGAATGTATATGGAAATATTACTTGAAGGCTAGATTGAATTTACAGTTTCAGAGGGAAGAGCTTAAGACTAAACATAACTTATCTAACTTAACTGTGTACATGATACAACTTCACAAGATACATGATACAACTTCACAAGATACATGATGCAACTTCGCAAGATACATGATACCACTTCACAAGATATATGATACAACTTCACAAGATACATGATACAACTTCACAAGATACATGATACAACTTCACAAGATACATGATACAACTTCACAAGATACATGATACAACTTCACAAGATACATGATACAACTTCACAAGATACATGATACAACTTCACAAGATACATGATACAACTTCACAAGATACATGATACAACTTCACAAGATACATGATAAAACTTCACAAGATACATGATACAACTTCACAAGATACATGATACAACTTCACAAGATACATGATGCAACTTCGCAAGATACATGATACCACTTCACAAGATATATGATACAACTTCACAAGATACATGATAAAACTTCACAAGATACATGATACAACTTCACAAGATACAATATACCACTTCACAAGATACATGATACAACTTCATAAGATACATGATACAACTTCACAAGATACATGATACTAGGAAAGACTTAATACATGCGATAAATTCATATAAACAAAGACAGGTTACATTTACAATCATTGTGAACTTAAAAACTTATGTATATTGTTAAAGCGTCCTATGAATAAAATTAAATCAAGCTTATTCTATGAGCCGAGAGGTAGACGACTGGGAGAGGAAGTGCTAGTTACAAAGGTGTTATGGGCAATCGAGAAGGACTTTGGGACGAGGACAGAAAGTAGGAGGTGTCCATCTGAGTTTGCCAGATCCCTAAGGTGCGGGTAATATGAGCCCTCGGCTCTACCGAAGAGCTTTGCTGAAGGGGTGGACAAAAAAGCAACTGAGGGAGAGTGGAAGGGAGTTGCGGTGGGGACATTTGACAGGGGAGGGTTGGAGAGAAGTCTGAGGGAAGAGGATTGGAAAGAATCAAGAGATATCCGAGACGTGTTGGATCAAAGAGGCCACTAAACAGGAGCTGGATAAAGAAGGACGGGATGACGTGGTAATAATATACAAGGAAATTATAATATATAGGATCCGACTAGGTCGCTCCTAGCGGAAATGACACGAATTTGTAATATATAATTTCTGTCACTTCTGCTAGCAATAAAACTACCGGTTGTGTATTGCAAAATGAGTTTTAAAAATTCATAACGACCATAGAAGTTCCAAATGAAGTATAACTCGAATAAAACACTTTATTTAAACTTATTGACATGATTTTTGTCAACGAGTGTCATAATATGGATGGGTATGTGGCAGCGATATAAATATATACGAGTTAGGATCTCAGCTTGAACTCAAAATGAACAATGTACGATCTACGTATTTCTAGCAGGTGAAATAAGTATCTACATGTGTGTGTGTGGAGAGGGGGTTGGTGTATAGAAAGGGAGAGAGAGAGAGGTGAGAGTAACGTTTAGTAAGTTTTCATTCAAGTGACTTTTAAACCAATTAAACAATTTATAACGTCTTTACAGTTCTTCTAACTCATCATATACATTTTATTTATGAAACAATCATCCCCAAAACGTTCCAATTTATTGTAAACATATTTATCCACATGTTGCTAACATTTAAAGCATTGTGTTATTTAATCTTCACAGAAATTCAAAAGCGCCCTTTGTTTGTGAAGCAGGAAAATATAACTATTTTTTACTGCAGTTTCTTTTTTCAGAAACGGTGTTCATAAACCTATTTTTTAATTTTAAATAATAAAATAATTTTAAATTTATAAAAACATAAAATCTTTCGTAAATTATTTTTGTGTTCATAAATCTATATTTGTATAGATATTCGTATCTATTCATATGTTTTGATACAAAAAATATGATATTTTTTATAATTGCCTGTAACTAATTTTTGTTTATAGATTTATTTACAAATAGATGATGTAGCAGTATAAAACAGACATTCATAATAATTTATGAATTAAATTCCACGATTAATTATAACAATGATTATAAAAAACATTTCAACTACCTTCAACGTGTTGTATCCATAGAAACGTATTCTGTGAATATTACATTTCAGTTTAGTGTTAAGAAAAATTTTAGTTTTTAATTAAATAAAAATTATAATTTAGTGTGGTTGCAAAATCTAATAATGAAAACCAATTACATTACCCATTTTCTTACAAACACATAAAAATTACATAATGATAGTATGAATATATAAATATAGTTCTATTCTTATATATAGTTTACGTGTTGTTAAAATATATATTTCCTACTAGATAGTTTTGATAGGTTACGAAACTTCATAAATGAATTAGTATACATAGGTGTTCAACATGTCATATGTATCTGTTACAATGAAATTCAATGGTTACGATAACAATGGAAGTTTTGTATAAGACAATATAGGAAATTAATAGGCCTACTTAAAAGTCAATATGAACAAAAAATTATATTTATACAAAAAAACAGTTTATATTTTTCAGTGAAGTTGTTTTCCACCAGGCTAATAATGGCGATTATCATGCGAAATTATTTGACATCTTTTCTTCCTCACCTTAGCATATGGATAAAGTTTGGCATGAATATGATAATAGCAGGAGGTTTATCGGAGATAAGATTAAATATAAGTTAAGACTAGACATAATATTTTGCATTGTTTGGAAATAAAGGAACAAATAAGGTTTTCAGAATGAAAAGAAATTGGCCTCTGAGGTAGTTGATAGAAAATAGGTTTTATCACACTAAATTAAGTGAACTTCTTGAGAATAGACATTATGGTATACATTGAGCTGAGTCTGCAACACTGTATGAACGAGTGGCTGATAATGCAATTGCCATGTTCTTGCTCATACATGAATACCATAAATATTTAGAAAACATTGAGGTTAAATTCAATAATATTTTACTTATGTTGTACATTACCCCTTGAAGCTGACTATATTCTTTATGTCTATTCAAAGCAGTTCATGTTTAGTGTAATACAATTTTCATACATTATACCTCTGAAAATAATGTTTAGAATGTTATTAAATGGGTAATAGGTAACATTTAACTGGATAGTGTGGACGAAAGATTTGGTTATTGGATGCATTTTCTAAAAACCAAAATTAAGTCAAACAATTTCATAAAAAAAGATTTATTGAAATAGAAATAAATTAATGTAATTAGTAACTGTTAGAAAAATATTTAATTATAATTTGATTACTTACAATAAATATAGTATACAAAACTAAGTATTAAATCAGTTCCTCTATAACATAACCTATATCATAAAATCAGCTGTTATATGAAATCATATGTTATTGCTTTGTTTACTTTGGATACTTTACCAGTTATATGATCTAACTTACTACTAATAAAGAATATTTACAGAAAGGAAAATGATCGTCGGGTGATACTAGAAGCCTGTTCGATAAAATTGTCTGTTATTACGTAGTAAAATCAACAATACAATATTTCTAAATATATAAAATATTTCATTTTAAATTAAAACATTTTTAAATGTTGTCTAAACATTCTCCAAACAATCTCTGAGTGAAGATGAAAAGAGTTGTTAACATTAACCGCCATGTTTTGCATTCATAAATCTTTGAGATTAATCTCTTTTACGTCTGTATTGTTACAATCTTTCGTGTGAATTCCCAAGTCATCACAAAACGTTATACCGATTTATTCCCATGCAAAATTCCTAGATGCGCTCCACCATGAAGGTTAAATCTCCAGAAACATTCTAATTTCTAAGTTTTCAATTTCTAGTCAAACCCGAATATGCATAAAATCCTAGACCATATGTGTTAGCTGAACCTAACAGTACACAAATATATTTTTTTAGAAATTACATGGTAATTATAAGCTATTTAGGTGATACGCTATTGCACATAATTTATAATTTTGGTCTCAGAGCCTTCTCACAGATGCATATAAAACAATGCTAATGTAAAAAAAAAAAAAATATTGAAAAACTAAAAAAAAATAGAGGCCTAATTTACCGGACAGAAGTGTTATTTTACAGCTTTCATAGTTTCTTTATAAAACTCTGGTATATTACATTACAATAATATGTATGATATTATTACAATGTAAAGGGTGATTCAGTAATAGCGCCGGACTTGATATAACAAATTACGCGACTTATTTTAATGAAAAACTAAAACTAAATACAATAAAATGTTCTTCTAACCTTTCGATTTCAGGTATGAAAGATGATGTCATGCATTTGTCCTCCTCTACAGCTCTGGCACGCAACAACTTTCTCCATGAAAGTAACTTTTACTGCACGAAAAGTTTCTACTTTTAATTCGCCGATAACCCGTCAAATTTCCTTCTTGAATTATTTATGTTTCCTAGTAAATTGGAATATACCAATGACGTCACATGACCCCACAGATGAAAGCCACAAAGCTTCAAATCACACGACCTTGGTGGCCGTTGGTGGTCGGATTTACGAGAAATAACGCGATCCTGGAACAGTTCACGGAGTAACACAATTATTTCGCAGGCAGCGTGGCAGGTAGCAACTGAATTTTATAGGGGTGATTTTTCAGATCGTACCAAAAAAATCAATGAAGTCTAATGAATAATTGTACCGAATATAATGAATTCTCCGTACCGAAAAACACCATAAATTCAATTGTTGAGAACGGCGACGAATTAGTTTTACTGGGCTAACACCCACACTGTGATTTGTTCTGAACACTTGTTCTGTTCATTTCGGCCAGAACGACGTCATCCAGGATTTTTAAGATCGACTACTGGGCCCATCTCAAAGAACCTTTTCATGAGTCTGCGTTTAAAGCTGCATTACGTCCTACATTACCTCATAGTCACCTGATAGAACCAGCATAACTCTCTCCGCATTAACAATCGCTGGGCACAAGTATACTTCTCCATGGTTGGACACAGGATGCAAGAACGAAATACCAGCTGTGTAACCAATCTAAATGTTCCCAGAAATAGAAACGAGGTCAAACATTGTTGCCAACTGACAAACGAAAATTTACTAGCCTTTTAAAACCTCTCTTTTTGAACCACCCTATAAAACTAGAAGGTATTCAGTTAGCTTAGATTCATTTATAAATACAAACTATCCCCGAGTATTAGTAACATAATAATGGAGTAAAAATATCAGCCATAACCGGATACTTTGTAGTTGTACTAACGAAGCTAAATGTATTACTTGTTCTAGTTTGAAAGAAAATCTTTAATTTATAAAATTTCTATTACATTGATATAGATGTGTTTTTTACAAAATTTTAAATTCTGAGGCTTAGGCACCAAGTTTTATTCCGTATACCTGAGAACATTCTACCTTCTCAAGGTGAATGTACTGGTAGCTACCAAAAACATTATTTTTACCTCCAAACTTGATTAGTCTTGATCAATAAATATTGTTATTTGATGATCATAAAAGTTTTTAAATAACCTTTTTAAATAGAAGCTTTTTACGTAAAGATTTTATGTAAAAGATTTAAAACAAACTTTTAAATATAACGCATTTAGCTAAATCCATTTAAACTAAATCAATTTCACGTCCTAAAGTATTTCTAAAAGTGTTTGAAGTTTAAAAAAAACATTCATTAAAAATTCATGCACTCAACCCGAAAGTGTCCTATTATATATAAATTTAAATCATTATTCCAATTATATTACTTTACTATGTATTATCAAATGCTATTTTCACCTTTTTGTGATCAAATTGCATAGGTAAATAGACAGTAATGAAATCGTAAAAATAATTTGGTTCCTGCACTCGAGGAAGTCCCGACAGATGTAATCAAAAAAATAGTTTCGCAAACCTTTCATTGTAAATCGTTGAAAATATGATGGTATAAATTTTTATTAAATTATTACAACTTATTTGAGTATTTAATACTCTAATGTATTTAATAAGGACTTATATTTATTGTACTTATTAACAAAATAATGTGAGTAACAAAAAATATCTATTAGATGTTTACTGAATATAAATATTTTCAACAAATTCAATTCAAATCAGTTTTTCAAAGAAGTATAAGATTTGCCTAAACATGTTTTTCATTAAAAAATTGGAATAAAATACATAACTTATTATTATACTGCATTATTTATATTGAGATATATCAAAATTTTAAAAAAACCAAACTATTTAAAAATAACATAACCTATAACACAAAATCAGCTGTTACATGAAATCATATGTTATCATTTAATTCACTTTGACGTTACTCATAAGTAACCTGAAGGAAATATATGCTGTAACGTAAGCGTTTCAGAAATAGCGTGACGCAAAAGCAATGATGTAATCTCATGTTTTGTTCACCGCTCGTAAAGAAGTTATCACTTCAAAAATAATCTATGAGTCCCATTTCACATTGTTTTATTCGGAAAACAATGAAACTACGAAGCTCATTTCTTCCTAATTCCTTCCAAGCTTTAAAAAAAAAATTCGACAGTTAGAAGTACCTTGTCTTATATTACTGGTAGGGTTAACGTTAGATTTATTATTTGTATTTATCATAATATTTGCAGCTTGTTTCTAAACGCTTGAAGAATTCTAACAGTACATTCCGTAACATGTCACCACAGCTGTATCTTATAGAATCTTAGAATCATGTGATTATACGTAGATAGTTATTGACTTATTGAGGAGTCACAATTATTATTTACGATAACATTTTTTAATAGAATGTTTATACACGAAGACTATACCAATAATGGAAATTAATGGTTTAATCAGTTAAAAAGTATTTTGACAGTGTAAATTAAAAATAACACTTAATTTAATAAAGTTTATACATATAATAAAAATATATTTTAGTTTAATTATTAAATAAAATTATAAATTTTATATTAATTACAATATTTATAATAATCAAAATGGAATACTTGTATAATACACAAAATTGAACTATAGGAACCGGCTAAGAGACAGGCAAATGAAAACAACAGATGCAGACTAGCTTCGATGTCGATGTAACATTTATCAGTGGTTGGTTATCACTACTACTACTACTACTGCTACAAATACTGATGAAGGAATCATCTTCGTGAAACTAGTCTGTTTGTTAAAACAAGTAAAAGACATTCACAAGACTCACAAATTAATCATTTATTTACTCATACGTGTTTCAATGACAAAGTAATCATCATCCGTGATTGTTGTTACTACAATCTCTACGGAGTTGTAAGTTAGAGTTTGTAGTAGCAACACTCAATAATGAGGATGCCTTTGTCATTGAAACGCGTATGAATAAATAAATGATTAATTTGTGAGTATTGTGTATGTCTATTATTTGTTTCATCATAACCTCACAAGCTAAGCTTAAAGAATAGTTGTATGTCAGTATGTATTATGAAACTAGCGTGTAGCGATATTTGAGTGAACTATTTTAAAATTTACCGTTGTTGTATTCACTCAGTAATAAATCTATAATACTGAAACACATGCATGAATGCATAAATAGGCTACAGTAATTGCTACTTAGATACTTCCTAACGAATGTTAGGGATATATGAAAATAATAACAAAGTAATTGCTAATAATAAACAAAAGGGAAAAAACTCATTATTAAATAGAAACAAAATTGAATGACCATAGAAAATGCTAAAGAGAATAATAGTTAAAAAAAAATAAATTATAATACATAATCCACAACAAGTATAAAAGAAAAACAAAATAGAATTGATTTGATGTAAACAAATTTATTCAAGACACGAAATTAAATGTCCATTTTCCTTTTTTGCGATTATTATTACAATAGACAAAACAAAAACCACATGAAACAAGCAAATAATTCAAAATAAAATTATAATTTTTAACAAAGAGTATTAAAAAATTAAAAGAATAAAAACTAAATAACATTTTAATGCAAATGTAAAACCGCAACAATAAACATTAATAAATCCCTAAACTAATACAAAAATAATTTAATTTAACACTTAGATAAATTTAGAAAAAGTATCACAAAATCGCACTTAAAATTTGTGAATCCAGGAAAACACTAATAACACACTAACTTAATAAAGTCATAAAGTCACAACCAATTAACCATCCATACCATTCGAAATCACTATGTTTGCTTACAATTTCTATATAAACAATAAACGTTCGTATTAAAAAAAATATCAGTATAAATAAAAACTATTCATAATGATATGAATCGTTTATTTACGGAGAAAGGAAATATTACCGAAGTAAAATGTAGAAAATGGCTGAAATAAACGAAAACAATAAGTAAACAAAAAATAAATAAACAAATAATGTATGGAATAGACCCACACTATGTGTACAGTGTAAAACTAAATAGATTACAAAATAAATTAAATGACATTAATATTTAAAATAGGGAGTAAAATATTTTTTTTAAACTTTGATATTGTATACACAAATATCAGTGTATTCTTTGACACAGAGGACACACATTTGAAAAAATATTAAAGTAAGTATAACAGGACAGCATGAGGAGGACATAAAAATTAAATAATTACATAATATAACGAAGTAAAGAAAATCAGAAATAAAAACAATAATTAAACATCAATTAACAGCCGCCAAATTGTTCATGCAAATTGTTCACCCTAATAACGTTGCGACACAAATATTGCCACCATGTTTACTGCTGTAATAAAAATGCGGTGATACAAGGAATAACAGCAATAAATTATATTTGTAATAAATTTAAAATTACCAAACTTGTGTGAGTGATAATTATTGTGTTTATTAGTTATGTATCACACAGTTAAGCAGTTTGCGTAATGTTTGTGTAACTACAACTTCGAAGTTCATTAGGTTATTAACTGTGGTATTTTATACCGTGTCACTTCAAGATTTAAACAATAATGTAACGACACTTTGACAAAGTTGTGATATTGTTTAGTGCTACTTGAGGCGGTTTCACAATCCCCTGACCGTATGGACTAAAACTTTTGTATAAAGACTAATGAGAAAGGAGTAAAGTGCAATCCAGATTTAACCTGATTCGAGTAAAATTACACAAATTAATATTATTTGTCATACGATATTTCCATTTGTTATAAATATATTAACAAATACTTCAATCTGGTACAAATATAACAATATATGAGTAGACGGTAATTATATGAGCTCAAAATTTACTTCTTAGAAGTGCAATAAAGATAACGTACGAAATTGAATTTGTAAAAATAGATAACATTATCTAATTCCACAAACACGATCTTAATATGTAACTTTTTCCAAATAACTTACTATAATTCATTAGAAAAAGTTTCTTACTTGAAGATTGAATCATAAATTTTATTACACTTTTTGGTATAGTAATTTTGAAGTAGTTAATAACTCTCAGGATTTTATAACTTTTGTTGTTTATGTAATAATAATTAAACATTTATTACATATTACACACTTTATTCCATAAAGCCTATTATCAGTTACGAAATTCTTCTAATAGCTTTTAGTATTTTTGTTCTATACTGGGGAAACGCATTTAAACAATTTGTCATTTGTCAGGACAGACTGAAAGAATTATTTTTATCCAGTCGCATTTGGAAAAAATATTATGGGACATACAATTTAATCGAGAGAAAGTAACTCAAAATAAATGCTATATATATATATATATATATATATATATATATATATATATATATATATATATATATATATATATGAAGTTAATATATTACTATTGTAAGTAATTTTATCCACCATTAAGTGCAATAATTTTACCTTGAGTGATGAGGCACCTTTCGGTCAATTGACCATTGTCGAATCACTGAGTGATTCGACAATGGTCAATTGACCGAAAGGTGCCTCATCACTCAAGGTAAAATTATTGCACTTAATGGTGGATAAAATTACTTACAATAGTAATATATTAACTTCATAAAGTCAGTGCAACGGAAAAACAATGGATAACGTTAAATATCAAGAATATATATATATATATATATATATATATATATATATTAAATTAAAAATATTTCAAAAACAAGAATACTTTTATTGCATATATTATTCAAGCAATAATTTCTGATAACTATATTACAAGAAAACATATCACAATATTTAATATAAACAAATAAATAAATATATATATGTATATATAATTTAACATTTTATAGCAACATTTTGCTATAATAACATTTTTATAGCAAAACTTTTATTTACAAGAATTTATAGGTAATTTGTAAACGAATTTTTAGTTCAATGGATTTATTTTAATTTTAATTGGAAAAATATTTTTGATATTATTTTAACAAACTCAGGGTAGGGTTGTGTTTGGAATAATCATGTGGATTAAAAACTCATTAATCATTTGAAAAAATGTTATATCATAAGAAGTTAAATATTGATTTTCTTTTTAATTCTGTAGAGAATGGAATTAACAGCAGAGTACATTAATGGAAGTTGGGTTTTACGCAAAGAAGTAAAATAAATCTTCTTTGCGGCAATGTAATTAATCACCAACGGTAAACCTTCTCAATGGCTCCGAGATACCGTGGATATTTAAAAAGATATTTAAAGATTTAATAAAAAATAATCTTTTAAATTTTCGAAATAAAAATTATAGGTAATTTGTGTTACGCCATAGGATAGTTTTATATTAACAATTATAATGTAATTGTATAGTTGTATAGATAAGGTGGGCGTTAAGAATACATCGATGATTGCTTACTTGTGATGTTATTTTCTCTTTACTCCTGTCTTAGTTTTTTTATTGAACCAAAATACTATTATTATATTTTAAGACCTGATTAAACCCCGTATTCTAAATTACAACCGTTGGAGTAGTAACCAAATTACGTTGAATACTTCGCTATAGTTAGGGTTATAGCCTACTGCGTGCTTTGTCCCAAATATCTCCACGACGTAATTCCTATTTCTTGCAGTAGTTCTAAGACGTAATTCTTTTTCTCGTAAAATATGCCATAATATGTACCCAATCATCATGGATCAAACTCCCAGCCTCTGCAAACTCTCTCTCTCTCTTTCAGATTCTCTCTCTCAAAGTTTTAAAAGCTCTAGTTTTCCGAAATCTAGGATGGATTTCATTCACACAGCTACCATAAAGCGTCTACAGCCACTTCCAGTAGCTTAGTCGCAAGAGCAGATCCGAATTGGTTTACCCCTCCGAAGAGCTCCAATTATTTCTTCGGCGTTCAATTGATCGAGAGCATTTCCGCCTGGAAAACAGAATTTAAGTCCTTCAGAAGGAAATGGAAACTGTCTTGGTCTACTTCCACTAATGCTAACTCACACTTCCTCTTTCATCTTACTCATCGGTGACCAAATTCACAAATTTTCCGCTCAATGCCTCCTTTAAGGAATGAATATCTTAAAACTGCCAAAAAACATTAGGAGTTATTTTAACCTGAGATTCTTCTTTAGTCCATCTTCAAATGTTTTATGTCTCTTGCTACATGTTTTCTAGTAGCCGAAGCAACTCGGAAGATATGATGATCGAGACAAGGATCAACGTCGGCACATAGATTGCGGAAAAAATCCATCTCATCAGTTCCACATCCTGCTTCGAGCCTATTTCTGCTCTCCATTGCCAATACGTAGCTATGGTATTTTTGCTTTACCCTCCTACGCGTCTACGTCAGTGCAACTTTCTACACAGAAAAACTTTCATTAATTTGTGATTAATAAGTTTTTAGTATATGTAATAACTGTGACGTAGTTAATAACTTTCTGGATTTTATAATTTTTGTTGTATAATTATGTAATAAGAATAAAATATTGATTACATATTATTTTACACTTTATTCCACTAATGTACTCTCAGCTACGAAACCTTCTTCTAATAGCTTTTGGTATTTCTGTTACATAATGAGAAAATGCATTTCAACAATTCAGGACAGATTGAAAAAGTTATTTTAATGCAGTCGCTTTAAGACAAAATATTATGAGTCATACAATTACTTCGAGACAAAATAACTCGAAATAAATAAACTATTTCATATAGTACCATTTTTATTGTAAAATGTTTATGGCCATAAGAATTTATTAACAGAAATACAAGAATTTAACAATAATTTGTAAACAGATTTTTAGTTTATTGGATTTATTTCAATTTAATTCGGAAACATATTTTTAGTATTTTTCTTGAACAAAAGCATATTAGGGTTGTGTTTGGAATGTGGATTAAAAACTCATTAGTCATTTGAAAAAATGTTATATCAAAAGATGATAAATATTGATTTTATTCTTAACTCTGTAGAGAATGGAATTAAGAGCAGCGCATATTAATGGAAGTTGGGTTTTACGTAAAGGAGTAAAATATATCTTCTTTGCTGCAATGTAATTAATCTCAAACTCTATGCCTTCTCTTTGGCTCCGAGGTACCGTGGAGATTTAAAAAGATATTTAAAGATATAACACAAAAATCTTATAAATTTACAAAACACAAATAATAGGTAATTTTGTGTTACGCAATAAAAGTGTAGAGGTAAAAGTATAGTAAATGTGGGTGGTGAAGATATATCGATGACGGCTCTCTTGCGATAATATTCTTTCTTTAATCTTGTCATGGTTTTATTTATTTTTTAATCAAATTATTGTAATTATATTTTAAGATCTAATTAAACCCCCTACTCAAAATTACAACCTTTGGAGTAGTAACCAAATTACGCTGAATACTTCGCTATAGTTTGAGTTGTAGCCTACTGCGTGCTTTGTTCCAAAATCTCCACGACGTATTTTCCACTATGTGCAGTAGGCCCACTACGTATTTAATTTGTCTTTGCAAAATAGGCCAGTGTGTGCCCAATCCCCATGGGTCAGTCTTGAGACGCCATACTCGTACATCCGTTTTCTCATTACCTTTCCAGTCCCTCTGTCCCGATTTCTAGGTTAGATCCAATTGATTTTTATTCACCCAGCTCAGATAAAGTGTTCACAGCCAACGCCAGCAGCTTATCTTTAAGAGCAGATCCGAGTATTTGTGCTCCTCCAACCAGCTGTTATTACTTTTTCGGCACATAACTGATCGAAAGCACTTTCGCCTGGAAAATAGAATTGAAGCTCTCCAGAAATAGTTAGAAACTGTCTTGGTCTACTTCCACTAATGCTAACTCACAGATCTTCTTTTATCTTAGAGTCATCGGTGACCAAATTAACAGACTTTCCACTCAATCCCTTCTTTAAGGAATGAATATTTTAAAACTTCCAAATCCTATTACGGTATAAATATGAGATTATTCTTTAGTCCGTCTTCAAATAGTTTATGTCACCTGCTACTTGTCTTCTAGTATCCGATGGAACTCGGACGGTATGATGATCGAAACAAGGATCAACTTTGGCATAATGATTGCGGAAGAAATCCTTCTCAACAGTCCCATATCCTGCTTCGAGTCTATTTCCGCTCTGCATCGGCAGAACGTAACTATGCCTTTTTTTGCTTTATCCTCTTATCTGTCTACGTCAGAGCAACTTCCTACCCAAAAGTACTTTCAATTATTTGGTACACTTCATTATCACTGGGCTACCAATACAGCTATATATTATTAAATCACTTGGTGAAGATTATTAGTAAGTATATGAATGGAGTAAATAACTTCTTATATTGGATATTATTAAAACACTAAATCCTATTTTGACCCTAATAATATATATATATATATATATATATATATATATATATATATATATATATATATATATATATATTATACTTTTCTCCTAAATATGAATTGATAAAATTATCATTAAAAATTTATTTATAAATAAGCTTAAGTTAAATATTTTTAAAGAGTTAAATTGTAAAGTTATGTAAAAAACAAACTTGTCTCGGGTCACAGCTTCAAAATTGTCCCTCAGTTTAGAACGAGAAGGGATTTTCTTGCTTTGAAGTTATTAATATCTCCTGTCGTCCTTGGATTTCTATTTCGCAAGATCTTATTAAAATGTATCAACAAAGAGACATTCATTGCTTTGACTTTATCTTACCCTCTCAACCAAAGGTATTCGGCGCAGATGTACAATTTTCCATTATATTTCCTTTCAATTGTTTATAAGGACTGTTGGGTAAAGTCAAGTAAAGGTAAATCTAAACAGAGATCTCGTTTGGACTCTTTGTTGGGACAGAAACATTCTCTTGTATGTGATTACAGGCTCTTTAAAGTAAAGCAAGTATTTCATTAGTAAAGTAAATATTTCTACGGGCAAATAGCTTAACATTTTGAAATTTATTATGTTTCAATATCTCCCTACTCAAAATAGGCAGGAAGTTACAAACCTTTTATTGAAAACATTATATTTAACTGATGATAATCATCTTGTAGACGATACTGTCTAGAAATGATCCACTTCTTTCTAAAGCTAATTATATACCAGTAAATAGTATATTTATAGGTTAGTAAGGAAGCTATTTGTATCCGAAAGTAACATGTTAACATTTAAATAAAAATTATTCTTATTTAATCACCGAAAACAGGTAATCCTACAGTATAACTACAATGTACAAAAAAACAATAAAAAGGTAGGGGTGTGACAATCGGACTAAATTGTTTAGTTGCCATTTTTTTAATGCCATGGAATTATTTTTAATTCCAATAAACTTCATAGAACGTTATTATATTAATTTTTTTTATAAGAAATTTACAAATATATTAATAAACGAAACATCCTTATCACATTTTTAAGGATTGTTTTAAATTCAACGGAAAGAAGGAAAAATGATAGATTGTTTAGTAATATAGAGAATATACAATGAGTGACGTTTTATAGATGTAATGCGATTTTTACAAAAATAATAATTTAAATATATAAATGTATTGTAAACGAATATATTTTTAAAATAATTTCCGCTATTTTCCTAAGATTCCCAGTAGTGAAATTTCTAAATAAATATATCTAATAAATGTTAAACTTTTGTTAATACAATCGATTTTATAACAATCAATAAATACGGCAACCTCGTGATGCCACCTGAGTCACAGATAACACGTTAGCTGTCTGGTCACGTATTTAATCTTGCTCGCTTCTGTGACTCAGGTCAGCTGACTCTTTGCAAGTGTTAAGGTATTTACTCGCTCTTTATTGGAAATATTTGCAATAGTTTCTTATCGATTTTTAACTTTACGTAGATAAAAATGACCATTGTTCATGAAAAGTTGTCGAAACATTTATTTTAACAGAATACAAAGAGCGCCTAACCCCTTACTTTAACTGTTACACACTTGCACAATAGAGACTGGAAGTATCGCACCCACTGTTTGAAGAATTCAGTTTTCTTAGATAAATATCTGTTTTCCCCCCTTGTTATTATTAACTGTCTTAACGGTGATTCTAAAACTCCTTTTAACGTTAAAAAACTTTAGAACTTAGTTTCAAAACTTGGAATATTGATAAAAGTAATTAAAAATATTGTAGTAAAAATGAAGAAATAATACCCCCCCCCCATATTCCAACTTAACAATTTATAACAATTTAATTGAAAACGTCGCACTTGATGCGAGAAAAAATCATTTTACTTCAAAATAACAAGCCGTTAAATTACCTAAAAACTTTAAATTAATTTTTAGCAGAGGTTTAAACGATGTCCCATAGTGGATTTCTTACGGAAATCAGTTACGCTCGGTGGCCGTGAAATGGGAATAAAGTTATAGAGTTTGAAAATAAAATTAGACGAACCATTTCAATTTAAAATTCTAGTGTAATTTTCGATTAAAACCAAAAGTTGTAGGCTATTGTGTTTAAAGAAAATGTCCAAGACCCGCTGAATTAGAAACAAAGTTATTAATTGATTGTTCAAACGTCAATGACATAACAAAAACAATTATTATCAGGCACTTAGGAAATAATAAAAACTCCAAAAATTAATTTTAAAACATATAACCTCAAACTACAAAACAAACGAAACGTAAGAAATTCAAGATTTCGTTATAAGATATATCACCATAAATTGTAGTTTGATTCTATGTAATTATAACTGTAAATTGCGCGCGCTCGCGCGCGCGTGTGCGTGTATGTGTTTGTGTGTGTGTGTATGTGTGTGTGTTGTAAAGTAAAGTTATTTTCGCTGTTTATACTTGTTTCTGAAAGCCCTATATTTTATTATTATTTCTGTGCTTCTGGCACTATCTACATCCCTAGGTAAGCCACAATTAAGAATATCGGCAATTTCTTAATAATTGGTTGATACCAGTACCGAAGTTTAAAAAAAGAGAAATTCTACTGCGTTCTATCATATAAATTTATCGTACGATAAACCGCAATATGGACTTGACTAAATGTTGTGGGAACAGTAACCATGGCAACTATCAATAAACAATGACTATTTGAAGCGAATTGTTTAGAAGCGTTGTAGGAAAACTATTTGCTGTTTGCAAAGGAAATTAGAAAATTTCTTTTAAAATATAGCTCTAAAATGATTCAAAATTCATTTTTACCGAATAAATCAATGGGAAAGTTTGGTATTCTATTTACATATAATTTTATCTGTCTTAGGCGTCAGCAATATATACTGTATTTGCCATTGCTAATATATTATTTCTTATGTATTCTTCAATCTGAGTAAAACGACACAAATCCCAACACCAAGCTAACTGCAAAGAAGGCGAGTGAGGGCCTAAAAGCCATCCCTAATTTAGTGTCTACCACTTGATGCTATATGGCTCATCCCAGAGTACTATAAGCAGGGCTTCATACATTGTAATCGGAAAACCATAATATCAAGATATTTAATCAAAGGTACTGAGAATAAACTATATCTGAAACATCAATAAATAATATTGAATTTATCAGATGATATTTGTTCGTTATGAAAGGAGAAAAGGTTAAAATAATACTCGCCCCTATACTACATAATTTGTTTTCATCATATTTACCCTAATCATAGTTTCTATTGTTAATTTATTCTTTACTTCATTTCGATCTCTGTATTATTCAGCTTCTCTACTGTTGATTTATTATTTACTTCGTTTCAATCTCAATGCTACTCAACTCTACTTTCGTCAATGCCATCATTCTACTCTTAGTCCCAGGCCAGTTCCGTTAGTCTATTTACTATCTTCATTCTTGTAAACAACTAATATCTTTACTCGTATAATAAGAACTAAAGTAAATTATTTAAAAATTGTTTTTTCAATATTTGATAAACTTTATTATTAGTTTTATTTCAATAAGGGGTGAAAAAACAGTTTTTTATATCGTATGCAAATACAAAACATAATTAAAAATATTGTATATTCATATATTTTACGTTTGCTATTCTTTTTTTATATACGAGTATTGTTATCCTGATACTGAACAGCGCTTGACCTTGAAAAGGCTACAATCCCGATGTTGCTTGATTAAAACATTTATACTTGGCTGTTTATGAGAATGATAAAATCAACAATGTACAATACATTCCATCAAATTATACATCAACTATACATTCCATCAAAATTTACTGCTGCCAGACAACAATTGCAAATTTCAAGACAAACTTTAGTTTACAGGTTTTACGACAGGCAAAACTTTAGAAAATAGTGCTAAAACTATAGACAAACTATCAGCTCTGCATATAGCGGTTAAGCCATTTATTCCACTTACAAGCTGTATAAAATGATATATTCCAGAGGAGCTTGTAGCTGGGCTACTATTTAATATTTGTTTTTTTCCCAAATTGTATTTGCTTTACATTTTAAAATAAATAATTTTTCTTAAATTTGTAGTAGTTATTATTAGTTTCTTTATTTTTATAAAGGTAGAGGTTATTTTTACAGTAGTCTCAGTCAACGTACGAATATATATATATATATATATATATATATATATATATATATATATAGTTTTGTAAACTAAACATTGCTATTTCTCATCAAATATCACGAATGGGTTGAGAGTAAATTATCAAGTTAATCTTTAGTTACTTGCCTAAAATGAATGCGAGAATTTAATTTCCTTTACTGAAAAAGAACTAACTCAAAATGACGATCACGAGAATAGATATCTTGGAACGTGACTCAATTATATAGAAACCCAAACTTAAAGAGTTTCAGGAAACATCTGAAATAAATAATGAGAAGATTCTAGAAAGAGATAAAAAACAAATCTACAACTCAAATCGAGATGATGCGGTGTTGGTGGCAGAGATAAATTCAACTTACTAGTTAGTATAATTTTATATGACCATCCTACGGTTAAACACCCTAAGCTTAACCATTCTATTGTTTTTAGAAGTGAATGATAACCTTGGTCTTTATATGAGGCTTTTCATTGTTTTTTCTTATTTGTGCTCTTGTAGTTTTAAAAGTAAAGAAATTTTAAAACCTAAAAACAAATCATCAAACACATCAACTTAGATAAATATAGATGGATGTATACTTTATAAAAAATTAATTAAATTCTATCATTTATTTTTCCTGAAAATAATTAATTTTTTAAATCACGTAACGTTTCAATTTGTTAATGAAAAACGTTTTTACTAAAAAATGATAATAACGCTCTCGTTTCTCAAAACTATAATTATAGAGACGTAATTTAATTACATTTACTTGTAACGACATTCTTTTACTACAGTTTAATAACGAAATTATATTTTTAATACTCTTTCTTGCATACGTTAAAACCTATCAATTCCTAACTATTTAATCTACCATATGGAAGACACTTGAAAAGATGCATCGATGTATGTTCGTAACTGGTAAAAAATAACCTTTGTTAAAACCTACTTGTTTTAACAAGTACCTAGGTACTTTGTCTACCTACTATGTAGACCTAGAGAAAATAGGACTATCAAAAAATCTATAATCTCTAGGGTTCTTTATACCATAAGTTTAAAAGATAAAAAGCAGTCAAAATGAAACATTAAAACTGGGACAATAAACTGACAGACAGGTAGATTTATGAGGGACACACCCATGAGCTCTTAGTTATCAAAGTAAATTCTATGCCGGTAAAGTCGTAATATCCGAAATAAGGCAGGTACAAAGACTGTCAAAGTTATTTAGACGACCTAGGGGAAAAAATTGAATACAGTGCATGGTTATACAAAATGAGAAAAGGGAAAATGATTATTAGGTAGGATAGCAGTAGGGGAAGCGACGAAAAGGAGGAGCTATCAAGGAGTTGCGGAAGAGAGGGTTAGTTGAGTGTTGGGAGTCGAGGAGGGACGTTCGAAGAGCCGGAGTGGGCAGCAGATCGAGGAGAGAATCCATTCCTGGAAGGTGAATATACAAGGATATTACCGAAGTTCTTCCGTCATCCTTGGACAGAAATATCTTGACGGTAACGCACTGGAACGCAGAGGATCGGCCAAGATACTTGAATTCTTATTAAAAACTTAATTTTTGTAAAATTAAATTAAATGATAACCAGAGAGTTCAGAAAACGTGCACATTGACCGAAGTTTTAAATAATAAGTCTTTACGTAGTGTAACACTCTTAAAAATAAGGTGTTACATATAAATTCATTTATATATTTAATTTTTATTTAATAATTGTATCGTCCGAATATAAAAGAAAATTTTTTTCTTTGTACAATTGTAATTCTAGGGTAAGTTTCGTAGCGCCCCTAGCGCGGTAAAAATGTAAATTTCGTACGAGTTGGGAGCTCAAGTTAAAAAAAAACTGACATCACCCCATGTGACGTAAGCATGGTCTGATATCGCCTGATCTGATGGACCAATCAAAAAATTCAAAATATTAACCAAGGGTGGGAAATTCCGTTGGCGTGCCCTTGCAGAAGGCCCACTCCTCCAGAGGTTCTTGAACAGAACAGACGTAATGGCATTTTCGGACATAATTTAAAAATTCGTAAGCTTCCAGTATTCAAAATTTAAGATGTCAAGGCCGGTACCAAATTTTATTAACGTAACTAAAGAAGAAGTCAGAAGCGATTATTTATGTATTCCAAATAAGTAAAAGTTTATATCATTTTGTATAAGAGCGCTGTGATTCCAGGAGCGATGTGCAGTGAATAGTGATTCCAAAAGCCATGGGCAATATGTGTTTAAGTGTTTTATAAGTAGTGTGTACAACCAGGTACGTTTTAGATAATAATAAAGTAAATGTATTTTAATGTTAACTAAGTTGATTTTTAATTGATAAACGGTTAACACATGAACGGTAGAAATTGTCCTTTGAATATTCATTTCTAAAAATTTAATTGGAAATTCTAAGTTACTACCTTCTCGATATATATAAATATTAAAGGTTAATAAGTAATTAAAAGGTATGGTATAATTAGCAGTAATTAAAAGTAAATTACTCGACACATTGGCGTCATTTGTTCTTTTGTAATTTGTCACTGATTAATAAATTGTATGGCTTTGTATTTTAAAAATTTAAATTCTTTTTTTCACAAGTAATCTAGAACGTTACAAACTTTATATTTTCATTTCCCAAGTAACCTAGTTCTGCCTTCCGATCATATCAGAAGATCGTTTACAGAAAGACATTATTATGCCTGGCTGAAACGGAGAACTAGGAGCCCCAGGTAAGTAAGGTTAATTAATTTGTTAATTAGTAATTAACACACATTTTTAATAAAGCCCTGATAAATACTTACCCCAGGAAAAAAGGCTCAACTGTTACAGTAGTAACCTCATACCTAGAGATTATATAAATTAATGTAAGATAGTATTCGATTAAAGACTTACTACTGTTCAATTACAAAAATTTTGTTGTGTTTGTCTACTACTGAGACGTGCTGGCAGTTTGTTAGTTTTCATGATTTCAGAATGTAAATTGTAGTTAAATGTTTCTAGTAAGTTAAAGTCCAGTAATCAGTGAGTTTTTGTTGTTATTCTTTTATTGTTATTCTGTTTCTTGTTAATCTTCTATTACTTTAATTATTTTCAAAATATGCATTTGGCGCCCAAAAATAAATTTATTTAAATAAAAAATTAATAATTTTTTATAATTTTATAATATTTTGTGTATCATAAATCGAAATCACTGCCAATATAAGTTTTAGAAGTGTAATTATATGCTCTAAATTAGTTCTTAATATACTACATCTTTATCATACGATTACCACTTGTTTAGATTCATTTAGACGAAAATAAAAGTAAAGTGAATTCCACAGTTATTGAAATATATTTCCAAAATATATTTTTTTGGATATTTTCTTATAATGCTCACAAAATACCATTTAATTCTGTCAGATATTTCAACGTTTTTGTCTCAACAAAAAACATCAGAAATGCATTAGTCAAGACGAATGGTTTAAGTTGTATAAAATTCTTTAAAATGGTCCGTCCTGAAGAAATCATCCGCTGATGTGTAAAAATCTTTATCGTCTTCTACTTTAGATAAGAAATATACATATTATAATTAGTAAATATTTGCGTAAACGGCTGTTAAAAGCATACTGATTTCTAGTCATTCTACTTTGATCAAAGGATTATTCTGAGCTTTGTAGAAAGCCTAATGATGGTCAAACCTTTCATATTGTGCAATGGATTAATCTTTGCTTACGTAGAAACCTTACTGATGGTTAGTCCTTTCATATTGTGCAATGGCTTAATCTTTGCAAACGTAGGAACCTTACTGATGGTTAGTCCTTTCATATTGTGCAATGGCTTAATATTTGCTTACGTAGAAACCTTACTGATGGTCAGAACTTCCACATTGTGCAAAAGATTATTCTCTTCTTAAGTAGAAACCTTACTGATGGGTAGACCTCTCACATTGTGCAATGGATTATTATGTGCTTACATAGAAATTTTACTGATGGTTAGTCCTTTCACAATGTGCAATGCATAATTCTGTGCTTATGTAGAAACTTTACTGATAGTTAGTCCTTTCACAATGTGCAATGCATAATTCTGTGCTTATGTAGAAACTTTACTGATGGTTAGTCCTTTCACAATGTGCAATGTATAGTTCTGTGCTTACGTAGAAACCTTGCTGATGGTTAGTCTTTTCACATTGTGCAATGCATAATTCTTTGCTTATGTAGAAACTTTACTAATGGTTAGTCCTTTCAAAATGTGCAATGCATAGTTCTGTGCTTACGTAGAAACATTGCTGATGGTTAGTCTTTTCACATTGTGCAATGCATAATTCTGTGCTTACGTAGAAACCTTGCTGATGGTTAGTCTTTTCACATTGTGCAATGCATAATTCTGTGCTTATGTAGAAACCTTACTTATGGTTAGTCCTTTCACATAACATTTTTTCTTGGTAAACCTTTTTATTTTGTTACACTGTTTACAAACAATGTTCTTAGTTAGGAGGTCTTGAACTTTTATCCATCTACTTTTATAAAAAAAAAAACACACGCACGCGCACACACACAAACACAAACACACACACACACACACACACACACACACACACACACACACACACACACATACACACACACACATATATATATATATATATATATATATATATATATATAACTAATAAATTAAAAATATTTCAAAAAAAGAATACTTTTAATGAATATATTTATTCATAGCTTTTCGCCGATAAAATAGTACCAGCATCTTCAGGAAAATAATTATCTAATAAAAATCTTTTAGATAACAAGATTTTTATTAGATAATTATTTTCCTGAAGATGCTGGTACTATTTTCCCGGAGAAAATCTTTGAATAAATATATGTATTAAAAGTATTCTTGTTTTTTGAATTATTTTTAATTTATTAACTATATTACAAGAAAACATATCACCATATTTAATATATATATATATATATATATATATATATATGAATAATTATTATCTGGAGTACATCCGTTCATTCTGCAGTACATATAATCGCAGTTCCGACGTTACGCTAGAATCTCATCTAGGATTGACGAGGTGAACCCAACAACAGTTGAAGAGCGAGACTGTTGTTGGGTTCACCTCGTCAGTGCTAGATGAGATTCTAGCGATGCACTGCAGAATGAACGAATGTACTCCAGATAATAACTATTCATCATATTTTTCCACCCGTGAAGAAATACGTATCAGCATATTTATCAGTATATATATCATAAAATGCACTCGCACTTTTGCTGCAGGTAACTATATCAGCTAACTTAGTTAAGGTTAAGAAATACAAATATATATTTATTTATGTTTGTTATTATTATTAATATTATTTATAATTAACTTACTGGTAGTCTAAGTAATTTCACAGTATTTCCATAGGGAATTTCAATTGATGCAAAGAAATAATTCGCTGGGGTCACAAGTAATTTAGTTCGCAATAAACCAATTCCATTTCGATGAAAGAAACACATTTTAAGCTACTCTATCTAAACTATATTGAATAACATTCGAGGAAATGGCCATACATGTATTCTTCATCCAATAATATTTTAGGACGTATTGTCTCTACTTGCAAAAAGGAAATTCTATTGATAGAATAATGATGTTTAGTTGTCCTTGTTCACCGTATAAGGTTGCACAGCTGGTCTCTTTTCCTCTTCTCCTATAAATCCATTAGTGGATGTTAGCAATCGCTTTAGTAACTGCTGCACTTTACTAATCACCTTATTGATTTTTGCGTTGAACAGTCTTACAGTAGGTTGGAAGATCATACTCTTGAGTTCTTCAACAATCCGTCATTTTCTCCGTTGTCTTTCTTCCACATATATTTTCCCATTTGGTATAAACTGGTTCAATCAATATATAAGTACTTTCCGCGAAAAGTATGTAAAGTACTTGACCCTCCTCCATTTAACCTTATCTAAAAACTTAGTACTCTAAACCAATTACTTGGCTTTTGGGTACATGATTAGTTTAACATTATTTATGCACAACCATATTCCGAGTGCCTCTAATCTCCCATTGTCAACCTGGCTTCCGGTAAACCTGTATTACCAAGGCTTCATTCCGTATTAGCAAATTGTAAACATCGTCTTGATTTTGATGAAATCCGGACCGAACATTTCTTTACGAGTTATATTTCTGGTGATTGATCCCATTGGTTATTTATTGAACTGCCCTCTTGGTAGGAAACCATACTATGAATTGATAATATTGATACCGATTCCAAATCTACGTTACACTAGACTATTTCTTCTATAGCCATTTCCAGTACATAAAGATCGCTTACAAATGCATAAATCACCAACATAGTTATAAATAATTAAATCATTTTCTTAAATTGCAAATTATACAATCTAACAATATTATAATTTTTGAAATAAATCAATATCATTAATTCAGCAAACAGTTTTTCAATAACAAATGATTTTCTAAAACATTATGGACCCATATAAACATTTTAATACTTTTAAACTATAGATTCCTTTTAGTTATAAGTTTTTCGTAATAAAACGATTTTTTTAAAAGAGAGGTTAACACTGATACTGGTGGTTGTGTTTACAATAAAGCCAACCATTAGAGTACAACAGTAAAGCGAAATAACAATATCAGTTACCCTAGTTTTGCATCTACAATGTCCATGACACATAGCGCTCTATTTCGATATTTAAATAGTTTGGAGTCTAAAAACCTTGACGTTTGTAGTATAACTTCATTTTACTGCTGTAGCTGCAAATTACATTGGTAATTGTCTATAAAATAATTTAATGGATACCCAAATCTGCTATATTAACCTATTTGTAAGTGTATTATTTCTCTGAATTTGGGATTGTTTAATTTCAGTAAGCACTATAGTCGAAAAAATTAATATAATTTTAAATATAGCTTCTGTTATATAACACCTCATTTACTCAACTTCAAATAGTTACAGTTTATAAATTTAAATAATGTTTTAGTAAAATAACAATTTTAAATTAATAAAACCTTAAAAGACAGCAACACAAAACTATTTTACAAAATTAAATTTAAAAAGTAATACTTTAAACTAGATTCTAATATATTAGAAAATACTCTAATATTTTTTTAAAGAAGTTGTTTATATATTCGTGTCCTATTTCAATCACCCTAACAAACCAATATTTCTCTTTATCTGAACTAAATGAAGTTACGTTTATATGCAGTCAGCTATGAATAGTTAATTATGTGAATAAAAATTGAGTTAAATAAAATCACGTTGTAACTATGTGCACTATTTTATTTATGTAATCTACTTGAGCAGGGTAAGACTCAGTCAACAATAGGCTTTACCTCCATAAATATGGATTTTGCATTTGAGTGTTTATCGTGTTTTTGGTAAAAGGTAAGCTTTTCTAAAAGATTTTCCCAATCCGTTATTTCGAATCTTTTTTCTGCTAGAATGCTACTTCAGCTCCAAGCTTCGATACACTCGTCAGCTATTTATAGCTGTCTGATTTCATTTCCACCTTTACGTTTCCAAAAACCAAATCATTGTTGTTTCGATTCTCTTGGGACTTAGTAAAGCTGCATTTGATGCTACTCCTGCGAGGGGCTTCAACAGTTTATTCTGAATGTTCTGCAATGTTTGTCGTTATTTGCCTTTGATCCTACTAACACTTCAGTACATTTACCATGAATAAATGTACTCTAAATGTATCTCATTTGAAAATGTAAAATTTTTGTTTATATCAGTTTCTGTTTGAAGTTTTCATCAATAGAACGAAAACATATGAGCTGATAGGTAAGTTATCCGATATTGTAATATGGATTAATGAAGAAGAGTGTGTTGACCTAAACTAAAATATCTCTACTAACAGGGAGGAGGAAAAGTAGGAGGAGATGCTAAATGTGGTTTGTTAAGCAAATAGTTAGTCCTGATTCATTATTTCAAAAATATCGCCAATATAAAATCATGATGCGAATTTCGCTAGTAATTTGTAATAACGAATGGTCCCCCGGTGTCGTAGTGTCTTGTGAGAAAATAGTCAAATGAAAGTGTAAACATTCAAGTGAAATATCCAAGATACTTACTTTACTTTATCCAACGCCTGCCCTTGGTAACTCGACCATTTGGCATCGTGCAGACCAGTAGAGTTTGAAGAGTCTGGTTTTTGAGTCGCTATTGTATGCTTCGAGCTGTGGGCAGGAAGGAAGGTGGTCTCCATCCATCTTTCCTGCTTGGCACAAGGGGCACCGATCCGTGTCCGCCAGCCCAATGCGATGAAGGTGCGCCTGAAGGTAGTCGTGTCCCGTGGTTAGACGGAACAGCGCAACACTGATAGGTCGAGGCAGGTTTTTTGGAATGGGGTTGCTGCAAAGTTCTTGCCATCTCTTTCCAACAGCCAGGTTTTCTTGTGATGTTTTCAAGTACGTCTTAGCTGCTGCGTGGATCCTGGTGTAAGCAGAGCCCAGTGATATTTTGATTTGTGGCTGTGGTAGACGGCACCCACTCTTGGCGAGGTTGTCAGCTTTTTCGTTCCCTGTTGTGCCAACGTGGCTGGGAATCCACTGGAGCGCAATTCTGAAGCCTGCCTCTTGGCATAGTTGCATTTTTTCTCTGCACGACACTGTCAAGGTGCAGTCAGTTGGTGTGTTAGAGGAAACTGCCAAAATCGCTGATTTTGAATCAATCAGGAATACAAATATCCACGATGACAGTTACACTAAACCAAAATGAATGCCTAAATAACACAATGGCCTACATATACATTTGTAGAATATATACGAATTAAATTAAAGAATTCATAAAATACATTGTAAAATCCATAATAAATAAATTAATTATTAGGAAATTGCTAACAGAGAAAAAAGTGTAAAAACATAGCCAGGAAAAATATGATCCACGAAGTGTGTCAGAGTAAAAGAAAAGCTTGACGTTGTAGTAGTACGAAACATCACGCCATACCTGATATTCTGCAGTATTTTTGATTGGTCGAAGTAAAGTAAGAGAGGACCTCAGGAAGAGAGAGCGTGCTTACACGCCACGAAGGCCACCTTGCTCCTTATATTTTCCATACCTATTGTTTTAAACACCCGGTCTCACGATGGTACCTCGAGCTAAGCTGCATTTCCTCTTTTATCCCCTCAGCTTTCCCCATCCAGCAGTCTACAACTGTTTTATCTTGACCAATCAAACAAATTAAACAAATATAAAAATATCATCATATATATGGTCTGATATACGTCCTGCCCAAATGTAGCCTGATACACTGCTTGGATCATACTGACACCGAACCTTGTTGTTTGTAAGACTTACAACCCATTATCGGTTCATCTGATTACAATTTGCTGTTATTTAATTATTTTTACTATTTTTCTTGGTTATTTAATCGATGTATCAGTTACGATTCTAGGATGAGATTAGTTTTGATTGGTCCTACAGTCACCGAGTTTGTATGCTTTAGACGCTCATTTGACTATTTACCCATAACGACTCTACACGTGTGAATCTTTCATTCGATTCTTCCAACGGACCGTCTAATAAGTCGCTGTACTCTACACTTAGATTTTACGCTGCGTGTTTGAAATTTAATGTAACATTTAGAAATTTGTTTCCCGTGTAAAATATTGAATATAATTATGTTAAAGATAGGTGTGTTGGTTTCGCTGCAGAATAAAGTTTAGCAACACATCGTTACCAATAACATTCAACGAAACGTACTTCCAGATTAACAGTCTGGTAGTACAGGTAGTAAAGGAGTTTTGTAACAGTCAGGTAGTAAAGGAGTGTTGTATTAATCAGGTAGTAAAGGTTGTAAAGGATTGTTGTAACTGTCAGGTGGTAAAGGAGTGTTGTAACAATCAGGTAGTATAGTTTGTAAAGGAGTGTTGTAACAATCAGGTTGTAAAGGTAGTAAAGAAATGTTGTAACAGACAGGTAGTAAAGGTTGTAAAGGAGTGTTGTAACAATCAGGTAGTAAAGGAGTGTTGTAACAGTCAGGTAGTAAAGGTTGTAAAGGATAGTTGTAACAGTCAGGTAGTAAAGGAGTGTTGTAACAATCAGGTAGTAAAGGTTAAAATGAGTGTTGTAACAATCAGGTAGTAAAGGAGTGTTGTAACAGTCATATAGTAAAGGTTGTAAAGGAGTGTTGTAACTGTCAGATAGTAAATGTTGTAAAGGAGTGTTGTAACAGTCAGGTAGTAAAGGAGTGTTGTAACAATCAGGTAGTATAGGTTGAAAGGAGTGTTGTAACAATCAGGTAGTAAAGGAGTGTTGTAACAGTCGTATAGTAAAGGTTGTAAAGGAGTGTTGTAACTGTCAGATAGTAAAGGAGTGTTGTAATAGTCATATAGTAAAGGTTGTAAAGGAGTGTTGTAACAGCCATATAGTAAAGGTTGTAAAGGAGTGTTGTAACTGTAGGTAGTAAAGGTTGTAAAGGGGTGTTCTACCAGTCAGGTAGTAAAGGAGCAGAACCACTAAAGAGCATGGCAATAATTATTTAAGCGGTTTCTATTGAGCGTTATCTAATCGTATGTTAGGAAATTAGGTGAAAATGATTTCTTTGAATACTTAAACCATTTCATTAATAAAAAGCACTAAATGCTAAAATAATCTGTTACAAATAAACAATGGACGTCCTAAAGCAAAATATGAGTAATTGAATGTTTTGTCCAATTGATACTCAAAAGTTCAAAAAATTTCATCGTAATGACTAAATTTCTAGATCTTTAAGAAATATAATTTTTTTTTACTCGTAAAATACTGGATACCTGTCAGTTTATGTTTTTCACCACGAGTTTTTCTAATTGTTTAACCTTACAGAATTTTAATATCTATGCATTATTTTTCATTTATTTTTAGATGTGCTACTTCCAAAATGTTTTTATCCATTTAAATGCTTATACGGCTTGTTAACAAGAAATTTTACAATATGCACCTTAGCGAGAATATAAATTCTCTTTAACATTTAATGTCTGTTTCACCTCAATATTGTAGGTTAGATGTTAATGTATCTTGTAAATAACTTATTCGAAAATGATAGTATAAGCGACAAATTTATTATGTATTTTACAAATCTACTGTCGATACTTCCCAAAGGTTTAATCAACGTTTACCATTTATTGCACGAAAACGCTAGACATCCACCCCCGCTACTCTCAGGGCGGAATTTGGGTGCCACACCAAGGAGGAAAGGGTTTAGTACTTGACGTGAATTGCTTCTACCTGTGTCAAACACTTTTGGCAGAGTTACCCACGTAAAGGTTTGAAGTCAGCGCAACTTGGGTTACACACTCTAGATAATACATTCCCTTACATAATGCATTTAAAGAAATATCAGTTATAGCTTTCCTTCATGCACACCTATCATTCTAATTACTTACAAAACATATTTGGTTAATGATATTCAAATATTGTTAAAAGGTGAAGTGTTGGATATAAAATTTTCAACCTGAAAACAACAAAACGTTTTCTGTATAAACAAAACAATGTTGTAGCTCTGTTTTGATTAGTCAATCAATAGACTTGCTTCTTTGATGCTAGAGCATCGTTGAAGCTTGTGAGCTGATTTCATTGTTCACCAGGACTTCTAAAATAAAACAAGTTATATTAGTAATAATTTTTTACAGATTAAACTCATAAATAGGTTAGAAGTAAAAAGCTGACTGAAATCTAGGGTATTGGACAATCAACGATTTCAGGCATTGAAAGGAGCAATGCCTACAAACCTACGCTTTTAAACTTCGTGTCAGTGCATGGAAATGAAGATAAAAGTTCTTTAAGGAAATCTATGAATGCAGCAAAGAATAAATACCTAGAAGATGTCGTTTCAAGTCGTGTTTGTAATAACGTTCTATGGCAAACTCCATTTCGGGTTCGATTCTTTGGGAAAAAGCTACGATCTTAGCTCAGAAGCAGAAAGGTACAGAACTATTAAAAAATAGAGTTTTTTCCATTTTTAACATTAAAAATGACTTTTTTAAAACAAATTTCACCGTCCGAATAGTCTCTGATTCCAAATGATTCGTTTAGTTGGATTACTATAATTGGTTATTTTTTTTATTTTTCCCCTTGCAAATATGTACTAGATCATTTGGGATTGTAAGCTTAAGCAAAATTATATACTACATTCGCGATGGTTGAATAGTCAAAACGTATTATTAAACGTTTGAATGAGGGCGTATCCCCGGGCCAGGCCCAGCTAGCCTCCAACCCAGAGTCAAGTTAGTGCAAACAGATTGTAACTTTGGCAAGTTTTGGCACATCTGTCACGTTTTAGACATACTTACGCTTTGTGTTTGTTCAATGGACCTTAATACTTAGTAGTATAACTCATGGTGTAAGATGATAAACACGCACAATGGGTCACGTTTTGGAAGACACAACCCGACATAAGAACAAGAGTCAAATCATCTCTTTGAAATTTCAGATCGATTGGGAGCAATTATTCTAATAAATTATTTTATAAGTAAATACTGTACAATTATAAATAGAGGCATTAAAGATATATTTCAAATTAATGTAAAACAGTATAACAAAATTTCTCCATTTGCAGTCACGTACTTTTTACCATTATATTTGCAAATGTTTAAAATTTCATAATTAATTCCTGTTGTTTACAGTTAGATCCTATATATAATATAAAACTAGTAACATACTGTACAGAGTAATTCATAAAAAATATTAAAATACATTAGTCGCAGTATTTTGTGAACGCTGCATTGTGTTTTACACTTATTTTTTTTCCATTAGCAGTTGGCAACTTGTTCACCATTGAGAACCATTTATATTTTATTTCACAGCTCGCTTTCAGTGTATTTCCTAAGTTCCATTTGAACTAGCGTGTTTGTAAATGTTTCGCACTACCAGTTCTGTGACTTTAATTTTTTTTTAAAATTATTTTACAATTAAAAAAAAAATAGTTATGTTCTAGGTGTAATGTTAGTGAGAAAACGTTAAGAAAAAACCAGGAGTTTGATAAGAGAATTGAAAGAACTCGAAGTGTAGCAAGTGCTAAAACTTGCTGGGTCCAGATTACCGAAAAAATGAAAGGATGAAAAATTGTTCGGAAACGATCTCTCTAGTTAGAGTAAGTTTAATAGTTAAAGAATGTTTACATCTGGTTTCATTTTATTAATCCATCAATTTCAAATACGACTGTATATTTTAAGTCAAATTTATTATAAAATTCAATTGTAGTATAATTATTTGTTTTTATATCTTTATTTATTTCAATGTTATAAAAAATATACATTGAATTATGTTAGCGTGCAGTATCATGGCTTTTAGAGCTTTGGAGTTTTTATTGTTTTATCATAAGAGAGAATAGAATGTCACTTCGAAAATAAATTGTTTTTCAATTTCTTCTATTAACTTACACTCTGCCAATATGTATGTATATATATATATATATATATATATATATATATATATATATATATATATATATATATATATTATAACTTAACTTTTGTTATAATTAAATTTATATTTTAATGTTATTTATTTACCTTGCCTATTTAATGTCACACCTTCAGCTTTATAAAGAATTAACAATCTTATAAATTTTTAAACATCACTTGCATTTATTCTCTTCAATTAATACACATTATTTCAAATTTATATTAATATTTTGCAGTGACAGGATTGATATATTAACTAATATAACAATGATAAAAGGTGGACTTCTGAGGCTTAGATTTCTAATAAAATAACATAACAAAAAAAAACCAGTATTAAAATTTTATTCTTGCTCTCGGGGCGCTTATACGGGAACTTTGCTTCTTAAATTAGAAATGGTGAAACTAGATTAAATTTTATAAATGGTAATGAAATTAAATTCTTTCTGAACTAAAATATAGATGTATGTAGACTACACTTATATTCAAAATGATACTTATTGTTCTGAAGAGTCCCTGGAATCTTGGCCTTAGTTATCTTCTGCACTTACACTTGACGCACAAAAAAACTTACTTTTATATTTCTAAAAAAAACTTTTACGTCGCACTTTTTAAAATTTACTTATAAAAACTCTTTACTTAATTTAACAATTTATTCTTTTTTACAACACTCCCATCCTGGTCCCCACCAATCCGTCTGCTTTCTTTCCGAGTTCCCTTTAAAAACTTCCTCACGTCTCCCGATCATCTAGTTTTTATGGAAATCCCTAATCTCTCCCACTACCAATGTGATTTTTGTAAGTTCCCATCGTTTCCACAATTAGCCATCTAACGGTACACGGTTATTTTCCCAGGCTATATCGATCGCTGTATTTTTCCGTCTTAACAAGCTGTACCCTTCTCTATTGTCTATGATTGCTGCAATCAACTTATAGCTTTCCTGGAAAAGGATAATGACATGGTACCTGTTTTGTAGGCAATATTTGTGTCTTTTCTGGCTTAATCCTACAGACAATTATTTTAGCAACTAACTGAAATTTTTCTAAAGCCTCATACTTTATGTTATAATATATATATATCTTGTACACATTTTCAATCGTTAACAAAATGGGTTTTTATTCATCCAATCAAATTCAAAACATTTTTTTAACTTGTAGTGGATGATAATTAATGGAAGTACAGTTTTTTCAAATATTCATCCAATTATTAACTTTTAAAGACAGATGTTTCGGTCGGATTTAAAATGAATGACTACATATTTAAAATCCAGCACTTTGGGATTGAGCAATTTTACCATTACTATAAATTTATAAATTAAAGATGTATATAAAACTATAGGAGAAGGGTTACTTGCAATAATGAAGTAATACAAGAAGTGGATTGAATGAGAAATTATACGCCATCATCAGCTTGATAAATATAAAACGAAAAATGCGAATAAATAGGAGCTAACAAAAGTAATAGTCCAACACTACGTATGTACTGTACAGAAAGGAAAATGGGAAATTGCAAGGAAATTCGTTTTTTTGTCACTTAATATTGTTATTCTGACATATGTATATACATATTTATAAGAATTGTAATTATAAAATAAAAAGTAAATGAAATAAAAATGTCTGTTGATTTCAGTAAGAATTGACTTGAAACTTATTATATGACTTATTATCTAGCAATATTTGTAAGAACTTTCACCATAAAAATTTTAAATTGGGATTTCAACCGTGTTTAACTTTATATAGCAAACTACAATACTATCATGCCTAGTAAAAATACAGTGCGACACAAAGGAAACATTTCTAGTGAATTGCATCTGCCAAGTAACGAAACGCCCTATGAATCCATTGCTGAGTGTAAAAAAAAACGCAATGAAATGTTCGAGATATCAATCATGAATGACTAGTTACAATTGAACGTACACAAAACAAAGCGAATGTGTATATAGTGAATATAATATCAATTAAACTTACTGCAATAGAAGGGAAAGACCTATTTTTTAAAATGTATTTCCTTACTTGCGAATAAAATAAATCCTTTTTAAAGGATATTTTTGGGACGCGCAATAAAATGCAGGAAGTAATAAAGGTCCTTCTGCAGTTATGGAAGACAGTAATGCTTTTATAGGATGGAATAACAAAAAATTTCCAATCCTAGTGGGCGTGTTTTCAAAATGTCACACGTACCCAAATTTCATTTCATTATAAGCTTTAAAACACAAATTTGTTCACATATTTTTCTTTCCTCTATTGATATTATAAACATCACGTATACCTAAATTCCTATGAATGTAATAGGCGTACAATGAATTTCCATTTCATTATTTCCATTCTAAAAGGCATTTCAAGGCTTTTTATCAGAAATTATTTTATTGCTGCTTTGTGTAGTTCGTTTACTTCGCTCGAACACCTTTCCTATCAACTACATGTCACTTTTTGGAGATGTCCTCAGTATTACATTAGGAAAGCTATAAATGAAATAAAGAGAATATCTAGTATCTCTGACTTGACAGCTTATTTGTGTAAATGGGGTTTAACTTTATAGTCTATACTTGAAATTTTTAACTTAAATCTCTTCCCTTCAAAAAACAATAACTATTTCAGAATAGCATTCACGATATGGATTGGCTAAAGTTCAAAACACGTTGGCCGTATTAAACCTCTTATTGTCATATCCATGTATCTTCCTACGGAGACACGTTAGATGAGGTGGAGGATTTCATAAACACATAATTCGAAAGGGTGACGTTTCTCAGTTAATATAAGAAGGAGGGGTATCCTATTGTGGCAAAATTGTGGAATTTTACAAACTAAGTGACACAAATCTAATTTAATGGCATTTTCATTGTTATAAACAGGAAATAAAATATCGTTGCTTTTACAACTTGACACTAGTCACATTTTCCATATAGAAACATGGGTAAAGTAATAAAGAAAAGGAACGTCTTCAAAAAGACGGGGGAAAATCAAAACATGTTCGCATGGATTTTACTGAAAAATTTTTCCAATTATTTTTCTTGATCTTGCTGTACATGCTTAGATGTTTAAAACATAAGGTTAAAAATAATGTTACAAACTGATATCGTTTAATTTATATTTTAATAAATAAACAATTATTTCATTTAAACCTAGTTATGAATACTTCTGATCAAACCCATGACGTTTTGAATCTATATAATACAAATTATGAACTGCCACCCGGTCGTTACTTTCACGACTAAACCGATAATTTCAATAATATAAATTTAAGCCTTTGTAAGGAATACTCAGCTTTATACAAGTGTATTTGTTAGAGTACACAACACTTTGTACCTTGTAATTATAAATTCCTGCACGCTGCTGCGAACCCTTAAACGCCAGTTTACGTAGCTGACGTCAGGAGTAAGTTGGGAGAGTTAAACACTTAAAAAGTTAAATTGCTTCTAGTTGTCCTACATTCTTGGAAAAGTTTGCCTGTGTTAACGTGTATCGACACCTTTGTCTGAAATTACTTAGAAAATCCTGCTGACATTTTCAGTAGCAACTATTGAACTTTGCTCTGAATTGTGGTGACACACTTTCGTCCACACTTATTTCGTAACGAAGAAACGCTTTATAATTTGAACTATATGAACTATAATTTGAACTAAAGATTATTATTCAAAGACTTACATTTTCAAGCAGATGCTATTTGAATGTATGTGTAAATGTTTTACAGAGTGGTCTGACAATTACAAATTAGATATTTTCAAGAATGTAAACGCATGATGTGTTCAAGTATTTAAAAGGTTTAAATCTGAAATAATTAATATATTTATTATGGAATAAAAAAAGTTTAATATATAACTCAGCTGAAGAAACCACTCACGACTTGTTATCCTGTATTTTTGTTTTTATTGTATTTGCAGACGACAATTTAAGAAATTTAATGGCATTTAACAAACACTCGAATTCCATGGTGTAATACGTTCTCTTAGAATACTCTCTATCGAGCTAAAAAGTATAAACATATCTTGTTGTAACTGATAAGTAATTCTCAGAAAGTGAAAACATATATTTCACTGAGTTTTGCAGATACATGAAGGTAGTGTTGATTCGGTAAAGATACCGTGTGAGTAAATTATCTTTATGGGATTTTCCAAACATACTTAGTGTAATCCCAAATTTAAACACCACCTGCCGAGATGTCACGTGGTTGAGATGGATTACAATAAGACAACGAAAGATGACATACACAAAATTAGTTGAATTTACCAAACAAAACATATTACAAAAACTTGTGTTGTAAATATACTCTGTGAAAATGGAAAGTCATTGGACAGAAAACTTTATAATTCCTGTGCAGTGTAGTACCCACTGTGCTGTGTAGTCGTCAATTTCTCTGGCAGAATCGAAAGGTAAATTAAACATACATTTCACAAAACTTTCTAACTTCCAAGAAAATGTTTACCTGTTAGACATTTACAAATCAATAAAAAACATTTTAAGACTTAAATTGAAGGTAAACAAAAAACAACACCGTTCTATCAAGGCAATATATTTACTTTTCGTTATTTATGTATTATTTATTATATATATATATATATATATATATATATATATATATATATATATATATATTAATACAACATAGGTTATTCCAATACAAGAATATTTATTAATTTATATTCAGAGCTTTTCGTTGGTAAACAGTACCAACATCATCAGGAATGAAAATTACATTAATTGTAATTTTCATTTCTGTCGATGTTAGTACTGTTTACCAATGAAAAGCTCTGAATATAAATTAATAAATATTCTTGTATTGGAATAACCTATGTTGTTTTAAATTATTAAACAAGAAAACGTATTATATATATATATATATATATATATATATATATATATATATATATATATATATATATATATGTATATATATATTTTTAAGATTAAATATTATACACTAATTACAGGAATAATTTATTGAATAATACAATCAAAACTTTTCGTTGGTTGACATTACCAACATCCTCAGGAATTACAATACTAAGTACTTCTTATAAGTCTTATATTTCAAACAGAAAACATATTTGATATTCTACATATATATATATATATATATATATATATATATATATATATATATATATATAAAGAACCAAGTCAAAATACAAATACAAGAATTATAATTGAATTTACAATTCAATTATAATTCTTGTATTTGTATTTTGACTTGGTTCTTTATTAATACCCAAGAATACATATTGCGATATATATATATATATATATATATATATATATATTCAAGATTAAGTAATATACACTAATTACAGGAATTAATTTACTGAATAAATTATTCAATAAATTAATTCCTGTAATTAGTGTATATTATTTAATCTTGAAAATAATTCTAACAGGAAAATCTGTTTGATATTTTACATATATATATATATATATATATATATATATATATATATATATATATATAAAGAACCAAGTCAAAATACAAATACAAGAATTATAATTGAATTTACAATTCAATTATAATTCTTGTATTTGTATTTTGACTTGGCTCTTTATTAATACCCAAGGATACATATTGCGATATATATATATATATATATATATATATATATATATATATATATTCAAGATTAAATAATATACACTAATTACAGGAATTAATTTATTGAATAAATCATTCAATAAATTAATTCCTGTAATTAGTGTATATTATTTAATCTTGAAAATAATTCTAACAGGAAAATCTGTTTGATATTTTACATATATATATATATATATATATATATATATATATATATATAAGTTATATAAACATTTTATGTGAACATTTCATAATTAAATGCGTGCTAGGAAAATTCCTGCTTACGCAGCTTTAGTATTATATAGGTGTGAGAACAGAGCCCCGGCAGTGTGTAAGTCGCCTCTGTATCGCACAGACGTTTTCCACTCCGATTGAGTGCATATCAATTGTATTGTTTTATTAAGTAAAATTTATGTAACAGTTTTCTAAATTAATTGTTTATTAAATTCAAAGGTTTGTAAAAATAAAAATCATTTTTTAAAAACCTTTCTTGCTTAATATAAAACGTAACTGGCGCAGTCGGTAGGACATCTCGGGAAAGTTAATGAACATACCTTTTTTCGATTTCAATCGTTAACCGAGATACTGCAAAAACGCGATTCGTTACAGAGCGCATATCTGTAACGACATCAAGAAAACAGTAGGACACCTCAAGGAAGTTAGTGAATATAACGTCCACTTAATAGAGCGCATATCTATTAAGAACACGAGCGAATATCGTGTAGGTGAAAAGTGAAAAGTGAAAATCGTTTAAATGAGCAAAGTATTTTGGATCAACTTGTAAGTAGATCTTAAGATATAGAATTAAGGAAAAGTAGAGTAAATACTATTTAATTTTATATAATTGATTTTTAATTTTATTATTTTAAAGAAATAATATTTTAAAATGGCAACGCCAACATTAAAGAAGGAATATCTTGATATGATACCCGAGTATAGTGGAGAGCCCACTATGCTCCACAGATTTATTTCTATATGTGACAAAGTAGTAAATAAGTTCTATGTAAGCGAAAATCCAGAGGATTTTCAAAATGAATATTTATTTTCTTCTATACTAGCTAAACTAAAAGGCCAAGCATTGGAAATGGTTGTAAACTCAAATTCATATAATTGGTATGAGGTTAAAAAAGTATTATTAACCAGCTATTCAGACAAAAGAGATTGTTTTACCTTAAATTTAGAAATGGCTGAGTTAAAACAAGAGAATAACGAATCACCTTTTAAATTTTATGAAAGAATTCAAAAACTATTAAATTTACAAATTTCATTTTTTGTTAATAAAGAGCCACAAAGACAATTGGCCAAAGATGTTTTAATAGAATATGTACAGAAACTAGGGTTAAGAGTTCTCCTTAGAGGTTTACATGAACCTGTAGGATCGCTAATGCGAACCAAAAATCCAGATTCTCTTAGCGAAGCACTTAATATGCTTACTAACGATTTTCAATTTAAAAATAACAAATTATTTCAAAATATTAAACAGAACATTCCACCTAGGGCCCCACAATACCCGCCTATTCGCAAACCCCTTCCTAACAAGCAAACCTTCCAAAATTATAGGCCCAACTACCAAAATAATCCTAACCAATTTACTAAACCTAACTCATACGTACAGCAAAATCAACAACCGAGACAGTCTAACAACTACACACCATTAAAAGTTCATCAAAAATTTGAACCAGAACCAATGAGCATTTCCACACGTCAAACAGGGAACACAATTAGACAAAATAGACTTTATCAGATGACAGGGAAACCAATAGAGGAGGAAAATTACGATCAAACTATGAATCGATTGACTGAACAAATGACCAACTCTTATCTGACCGAACAAACAGATTATGAACCGCAAGAGGACCCTGACAGCTACATAGACTTTGACGATTCCACGCAAGAGGAAAACGCATGCGGATTCACTCAAGAGGACAATCATACCCAAAATCATTTTTTAGGACTAACCACATTAAAAAGACATTTTCCATAATGCATATAGAAGACGACACAAACGAACTACCGTACATCCACGATCCCAAGAACAATTTAAAGATGCTGATTGACACTGGAAGTACGAGATCATTTATTAAAAAATCAATAGCTTTCCAATTTTTCAAAAACACTCTAAAACAAGAACCATTTGAAGTGAGTACAGCTCATGGAGTATCAAAAAAAAAATACAGTTGTACGCTACCACTTTTAGGAAAAGAAACAACCAAATTCTATTTATTTGATTTCCATAAAGATTTTGACTTACTCCTTGGATTAGATAACATAAAAGAATTAAAAATTAATTAAAATTTTGTGAATGATAAATTAATATTTCGCAATAAGCAAATGCCGATTAAATATTTTAACACAGAAGAACAAAATAATAATAATAATAATAATAATAATAATAATAATAATAAAAGCGAATGTCAGGAACAGAAAGCAAAAAAGGTAACAAGTTATGTTATACAAGCCCGCGCTAGCCAAATTATTAAATTTAGAATACAAAATATTCAAGATGGAGAAGGACTCTTACCATACAAAAACTTAAATGGATTAGAAATTCCGCAGTGTATAGTCTCAGTACACAAGGGAGAAGCCTACTGCCCTATAATAAACAACACAGAAGTAAATGTAGAATTAACAGTAAATGAACCATTAGAATTAAAATCTTTAGAAGAATACAATATCCTTAGACCTGATGCAATGCAAACGAACGCTAATTTCAATTTATTAGATTATAAACAAAAAAATTCGAGAAGAAAAATTTAGATTTATCAAAATTTAGAATGGAACATATGAACTCGGAAGAAAAATCCGCTATAACAAGTTTAATAAAAGATTATGCAGATTTATTCCATATTGAGGGAAACTATTTAACTTTTACCAACCAAATAAAACATGTTATTAGCACTACTGATGAAATTCCCGTATACTCCAGAAATTATAGATATCCAGAGATTTACAAGAACGAAATTAATAAACAAACTGAGGAGATGCTTGAACAAGGAATTATTAGACCTTCAAATTCTCCATGGAACTCTCCTGTCTGGATTGTACCCAAAAAACAAGACGCTTCTGGCAAAAGAAAATTTCGATTAGTATTAGATTTTAGAGGATTAAACAAGAAAACAATTGACGATAAATTTCCCTTGCCAAACATTACCGACATATTAGATAAATTATGACGATCTCAGTATTTTACAACTTTAGATTTAGCCTCAGGATTTCACCAAGTAGAAATGGATAAAAATAGCATAGAAAAAACAGCGTTTTCAACAGAAGCGGGACACTACGAATTTTGAAGAATGCCCTTTGGACTAAAGAATAGCCCCCTTACATTTCAAAGAATTATGAATAATATTCTGAGAGGCATCCAAAATGAAACATGTTTAGTTTATTTAGACGACATTATAATTTACTCCACTAGCCTCCAAGAACATATACAAAGACTTAAAGAAGTATTCGACAGATTACGCAAAGCCAACTTTAAAGTACAGCTGGATAAAACAGAATTTTTAAGAAAAGAAGTGGCATATTTGGGACATGTTGTGACACCAGATGGCGTAAAACCTAACCCAGCAAAGATTTTGGCAATCAAAAACTATCCAATACCCAAAACCACCAAACAAATTAAAGGATTTTTAGGACTAATAGGCTATTATCGAAAATTTATTAAAAATTTCGCCAAGATAACAAAACCGTTTACTAACTGTTTAAAGAAAAATGCAAAAATAAATATAGAAAATCCAGACTTCATAGAATGTTTTGAAACATGTAAAAATATACTGACTAATGAGCCCCTTCTACAATACCCAGATTTTGCAAAGGAGTTTACTCTAACAACAGACGCTAGTAATTTTGCACTAGGAGCAATTTTAAGTCAAGACAAAAATGGAAAGGACCTTCCTATAGCGTATGCCAGCAGAACTTTAAACGACAGCGAAACTAATTACTCTGCGATTGAAAAAGAATTATTAGCGATCGTATGGGCAACTAAACATTTCAGGCCTTATTTATTTGGAAGAAAATTTAAAATTTATACAGACCATAAACCTTTACAATGGTTATTTTCAGTTAAAGAACCAAATTCCAAGCTTTTAAGATGGAGATTAAAATTAGAAGAATATGATTATGACATAAGATACAAAAAAGGCAAATTAAACCAAAACGCAGATGCCCTGTCTAGAATACAATTGAATATTACTAATAAAAGGTCAACAAACACCCAACACACTGTAGAACCAGACCTTGATTTATCTCCAGCTGGATTAATCCAACGTTTCTTCCCGGAATTAAATGAAGATAACGAGTCTATGGTCGTACAACTCGACGCAACAGACAACGCCAACTTAGAGTACAATCAAGAAAGTGATAGTCAAACCGTGCACTCCAATTTTGAAGGAAACACCCAAATTGAAATACCAATTTCCGACGAGCCTGTAAACTTTGGGAAAAATCAAATATTTTTATCATTAGTAAAATATGAGCCGAAGGAAGTAAAATTTATAAAACTATTTGGAACTTCAAGAATCCGTTTAATAGTCGAAATATCAGAAAATAATTTTAAAGAGGACATAGTTAATTTTGTAAAATCATATTTGGTACCAAAAATAAAATATAATCTATATTTTGAAAACGATTTTTATGAGAGATTTGCATCATGCATAGCCAAAAATTTCAAACAAACTGAACTAAATTTAGTTAAGTGTAATAAAAAAACTCTTAGACCTAACTTCGGAAGAAGATACCCTAGAAGCAATAAGTAATTATCATGTTAGCAAAACCAATCACCGAGGGATACAGGAAACATACGAACAAATTAAGCGAAGATATTATTGGCCTAATTTAAAATCACTAATCCAAAATTTCATAAATCAGTGTGACATATGTCAAAGAACCAAATATGACAGAATTCCCTTACAACTAGAAATGAACTTGACACCTACAGCTGCAAGGCCTTTCCAGATAATTCACATCGACACTATCTCTTTAGAGAAGAATGCGTTTATCAGCATTGTCGACAGTTTCACAAAGTATGCTCAAGCTTATCGCTTGGGAAGCTTTCAAGCTACAGAGATTGCAGACAAGTTATTAGATTACTTTGCGCATTTCTGCTTACCAACAGTTATTATCTCAGACAATGGAACGGAGTTTAATAACAGAATTGTGAAGGAGATATTAGACCTGCATAAAATCAAAATTCATTTTATCAGTACACAAAACCCCCAATCAAACGGATTATGTGAAAGATTTCATTCCACCTTAATAGAACACATAAGGCTGTTAAATAATCAAATCGAATTTAAAAAAGACAGTATAATTAAGAAAGTCAAATATGCTATAATTGCCTATAACAATAGCATACATTCAGTCACAAAATTAACGCCGTGCGAAGTCTTATTTGGACACATAAATTCAAACAATTTATTAGATATAGAATTAGAAAAACAAATTGTAAATGACTACGTTTTAAACCATAAAGAAAAAACAAAAATACTTTACGAAAACATTAGGGATAGCAATCAAAGAATTAAAGAAAAAGTTTTAGAAAAAAGGAATGTAAACAAAGAACCACTTCAAGAAATACCATCTGAAGTTTATATAAAATCAGTTCAGAAGCAAAGCAAAACTAAAAACAGATATAGCAAGGAATGAAATAGCTTCGATAGATAAAGAAAGAAAAACTAGAAAAATAAAGCCTAGACATCATAACACAAAAGACAAAATACATTTGTCGAAAATTAAAAGGCCTAAGAAGATAAAAAATGTAATTAATGACCAAAATCCTTCTTGTTCATATTCGACACAATCAAATTAAAATCCCTACCATACCTTTGCCCACTAATTCTATGCAAGAAACTTTATTAAACCTTTAAACAACATTGTTTTATTAATTGTATGTGTTACAAACTGTTGTAATTTATTAAATGATATGTAACTAATTATGATAATAAATATTGTTAATTATTTGAAATATGTTAATCACAAAAAGAATTGTAATTGAAGAAAATTAGAAAATATACTCTTAAAGAGATAACAAAACAAAAAGAATTCTTATAAACTGACTAGAATCCTTTATGAAATCTATAGCAGGCAATTTGAACGTAAATGATGGTAAAAATTATGAAAATTATATAAAACTTTTATTGTAATCAATGTAAATTTTGTAGAACAAAAATTGGATTCTGATAACAATTGTATATGTTATAAACATTTTGTATCTATCCTATGATAGAAAAGACTCATTATAAATTGTATTAATCAATTCCAAATACTTTTGCTCAGTTGAATTATAATGAACAGAAAATTTAGACTGTAAAATGCCCATCATCAAAAACAATAACGCCTACAAACTACGAGGATACTGCGTTGGAAATCGCAGACAACCCATTTAACTGGATCTTGGAAATCAACCTTTGCCAGATTTTCTCCAGTGAAGAGGACTTCAACCCATGCCGAAAATTGCCCTTTACGGAGGCCTATTCAGCACCTTATATACTTCGCCCTCATCAAGAAGATGAAGAGGACCTCAACCCATGCCGAAACTTCGCCAACCCCCGAAGTTCTCTTTAGGGATGGAGGAGTTATATAAACATTTTATGTGAACATTTCATAATTAAATGCGTGCTAGGAAAATTCCTGCTTACGCAGCTTTAGTATTATATAGGTGTGAGAACAGAGCCCCGGCAGTGTGTAAGTCGCCTCTGTATCGCACAGACGTTTTCCACTCCGATTGAGTGCATATCAATTGTATTGTTTTATTAAGTAAAATTTATGTAACAGTTTTCTAAATTATTTGTTTATTAAATTCAAAGTTTTGTAAAAATAAAAATCATTTTTTAAAAACCTTTCATGCTTAATATAAAACGTAACTTATATATATATATGTAAAAATACATAATATACAACAACCTCACTCTACGTAATTTATATAATGTAATACTGAAATTAGTTTACGAAGTTTCAATAACATTTACGTTTATGAATAATTGCATTAATTTGTCAGAAACAAACAAATGCGTATTTAGAGTAATCACCCAATGATCGTAAAACTATTTTTATTGAAAATATACATATATAGCTACGAATACGTATATAGATACGTAAATAGTTGTTAAACTATTTTTCAAATTTGTGGTTCATGAAACACAAATGTTGCATGTAATATACTATTTACATATTTTGATTCCAATTTAAAAATCACAAAAAGTAAATTATATGTGAAATATCAATAACATAAGGTTTTATATTATATATACTTTTTAATTACTATATATTTGAAATAGTGTATAATTAATGGTTTCAGTGAAGTTAAAAACTATATATCAAGTTAAGTGTTGTCAGTCAACTTTGTATAAAGGCTTTTAAAGCACATAGGGAAGGAATCACCGGTAGTTTTAAAATATGCGAAGGGAAAAAGATACAACTAAAAAAATTATTTTTCAATTACAGATTAATAAGTTTTATAGGCATATTTACACAGCTTCCTTAATAAAATAATCGCTAATACTGAACACACACAGAAAACTTTACGAATATTTTGCTAATTGGAGCAAATAGAAGATATTTGGTTTTTTATCGTACGTGAAAATTTAGTATTGTAAGGTACGAATTTGAAAGTTACAGAATATGCATTTATAACAGATTCCCTCTTACATTGTTACAATGTGCGGCCAAAAATAAAATTATTAAAAAATGGGATGAAAAGAAGTGTTAGGAGAACTGAGACAAGAGGAAGATTTGAGGAATCAATATGTAGAAGTAAAAATAGTATGAAAGCTGTTAGGAGTAAAATGAAAGTAATATTAGTAAAAGTGTTCCAGTAAATGTAAGCATAAAAATTATAAAATAGAATAAAACCTGTAAGGAGTGAGCTTCTTAGTATAGCTCCTAAAGCTTTGTTCCTTATAAAAGTGAAGAGGCTAGAAATTACTGGAAGCGCCAGATTATATATTATATAAAAGACTTGTTAAGCGGGAAGTGGGGATTATATAGCGAAGAGAGTAAAAGCTTTAGTGCAGGCAGTGACAGCGCGTGTTAAGTGAATATAGACTATTGGCGAACTCAGTATTTATTATTACACCAAATTAAAACAATATTCGGACGCTTTTATAAATGTTACGTGTGTAAATAACAGTAGTTATGGAACTGCGTCGATTAATTAGTTATTTAACAAAAAATTACCTTACTAATAATTGACCCCTATAACAAAGTAATATCTAAAAAGGTTTCGGTTTAGATATGTTGGAGTAACTAAATAACTTTTTTTTAATTATAAAAATGCATTCAGAATTATTAAAGGCGGGTTTGAAAAAAATACTTAGAACCTAAAAATTAAACGTTTTAATAAGTTATATACTTCAAAGTTTAATGAAAACGTAACTTCATATTTGATTCACTTCTATTTACCTTATGTAAATATTGTTTTCAGTATCCATTCAAAAGATCTTTGGTCTTTTGGTTACAAGTGATATCCATTAAGACACATTAGTTTTTATGTATGCAATATCTGTGCGATCTATTTAAGTTTTACTCCTGCTTTTAGTATCTGACGTTGCATCTATGTTTCTGTAACGGCTCCTCCTAAAGTAATCACATTTACAGAAAGATAATTTCATTTCATGAACACCGTTTTCGCAAGGCGAAAGCATTCTTAATTACTTGATTACTTAATTGGATTATAACCTTTAAGATAATGTATTCCATTAAAACTTTTTATAAAGTAATTTTACTTTGTAGGTTGGCAAAAGATATGTGAAGAAACTCACACTCAGCAGCGAACCGATTGTAAACAGCTGATTGTGAAAAGCACGAGATTTCCGGTCCCTTTTTAAATTGAAAGAATAAGTTAGGAAGTGTAGTAGTCGTATAGCGAGAGTCGGACAAAAGGGTCTTCAAGGTTTAGCGGGTGACTGCTGGGAAGATTTCCGATCGTCATGCCTCTTCCCAAGGAAACCAGTGAACACCAGAGGTAACATGGATATAAGCACTACCCCCAACATGTAAATACTTTAATCTGGTATATTTTTATATACATTTTAATTACGCTCACCGTCCATTGCCTGAGGAGGATTCCTTGGTAAAAATCCTCATAAAGGAGGGATGTTCTAAATTCTATTTTGGAACGTATGAAATCTCGTTATTTAATCCTCCTACTGCGGCGTGTGTCAATATTTATAATAACCCCTAATCTTATTTATTATTTTTTGTTATCTTCTATATTAATAGATCCGAGGAAAAGGACTTTTCTGCTGAAACCAAAAAATAATCTAGAAATGAATAAATTGAAAATGCTGATGTGAACTGTTGAAACCAATTTCTGTGGATATTTTATACAAAAACACATCTACAATTGTTCTTTACCGAATATTTACATACTGGAACAACATTTAAAATAATAAGACTTAGTTTATTTGACCCACATTTAAAATGCAATTTTTATTTTAATTTGTAATATCCCTGGTAATGTATCAAAAAATTTGATATTTTCTGAGTTCAATCTATTTTTTTTATAAAACAACTTGAATAGAAAAAGCTCATAATATAAAAAAACGAAACGTCGCGTCAGTTATTTTACGTTTATTGATCGAATTTGTAAGATGTTTCTTTTTTAAAGTTCAAACGATTAGCTACGATTTTTTTCATATTTTTAAGAATTCAACATTCTAATTGAATATTTGAAGACGTTTTGTGGAATGTACCGGTGTATAAACTCAACGATAAACGTTTTTGCAGTTTATACTTGATGCGTAACACTCACTTGTATGATGGAAATTGTATTTGGCGGGGTGATTATTTTTAATGTTTTCGAATTTCTGTCTATCACTACTACCAGTATTTCACATAAAACCTACCTTCATTACTGATAGAAAACTGTCGCTTCCCAACACCTATATTCGATTTTTTACTAAAACCTGTTTGTTTCAATTTTTTTAAGAGTGCCTACTTAACAGTAGCACATCATTAGTCGGCCTACGTGATGTAGGCTACGGGTAAAAACTGTGTAAGTAATTTCATACTCTAGATATATAGGAATTTAATTATTTTTCAATATTAGTAATCATCATTTTACTAAATTTGAGTACAATTACTGATGTATGTTTATAATGTCCAGTGAAACAGTGACTTTTGGAAAAAAGTGAAACTTCACAATGACTGTATAATTGTTACAATAAAATCATGAGAATTGTTACCCTGGAGTATGAAGGGCCTCTGGCATTGATGGTGGGTGGAGTTGAAAAACAAATTTTAAGTACGAGCTGGTATATGAGCAATAAGTTCGCTCGGAAATTATCAATTTTTTTAAAAATTACTTATTATTTCATAATTCTGCATTGAATATGTCCTGCAACTCGGCTGCACTATCTTCAGTTTCTACGAGAGCACAAATAAAAATCACTTTTGAGTTGTCCAGCTTTCGGCATATACTGTAGTGCCGTTAATAGCAATTTGTAATTAATTGGTTTGTACTAGGCACATGTAACTGAAAGGTTTCTTATATTTGTATGAGCCAGTTATTTTTTGGAATGTTATGTAATACGTATTTGTCTTGAAGTTATACAAACACATTTAATATATTTATGCGCCTTACTTTATTAAAACGACTCTAGTCGTATGTGTAGACGTGAACAAATATGCGAATCCCCTATAATAAAACGTGCAACCGGATGTCATTACAAAAGATTTAAAAAGATAAAGTTAAGGATTACGCCGGCCTCATATGTTCTGCCGGCTGTGAATCACCCGAGTGTATCTTGGAACGGAACTTCGCTTCGCCCGCATTTTAAACAGATTTATTGCTACCAACCCCAACCCTTCTACCTGAGATATCTGCTGACCCTCATTCTCGCCCGATTATTTCAAATTAATGGTTGACATTTTTTCATAGGTCTAGTAAGATCTAGGCAAAGCAGTGTGGAGCAATTTAGGAAAAAAAACTGGTCCTAGAACTCATAAATATAGTAGACATAGGGGCAGATTATATTGTTTTTTGTAGTTTTGAAAGTTTTTATATATATTCTTTTATTTATATTTATTTATGTTAAAATATATATTGTTATATAATTTGTTTTTTTCACGTACTACAATAAATGGAAATTAGATAGTCAGTAAATTAAAAAAAAAAAAACTAATTACGTTTTTTTAATTATTTTTTTAACAATTTAAAAAATTAGATAAATTTAACGAACAAAATACATATATTAATAGTACAAAGAAAATAAATATTGAGAAAGATTTTGAAAATGATACTTAAGGGTGTTCAATTAAGTGTGTGTGTGTGTGTGTGTGTGTGTGTGTGTGTGTGTGTGTGTGTGTGTGTGTGTTCGCGCGTGTGTGTGTGTGTGCGCATGCATGTATGTGTGTGTAAGAGATAATGAGGGATAAAAGATGTTCAAAGTACTATACGATAGTTACACGCATAGTTAACACAAAGTTAAGGCCAAAAGGGACTAGGGATTCTATTATTAGACCGATATAAACTTTTCAATTCTAAAAGAAAGTATATTACTGGTGAAAATTAAATAAAAATTAACTAATTTATTTTACTTATGTTCACGTCTATCCTGCTTAAAATATTATTTCATTTTTTGCCGTTTTTCATGATGTATGGTTACAGTGGAAAGAGACATAAATTGAAATAAATTTGAAATGTTTAGCAATACAAAATCCTCATGATATAAAATTTAGAAATTCAGCATATGTTTTAATTTTTCTTGTTTTAAAAATAGGAATTGGTTTTAAAAATATTGCAAAAGTGCCATCTACTATCGAGGAGCCATCTTCCTGCCTGGTTCCTTTTCTGTGTTTTTTCCTAGGCTCTGTTGAAGTGGACTCAAAGACACTCTTTTCTTTCCTTCACCTATGTGTGGAGAACTAGCATTTTATTCCTCTTCTTCTTTCAGGAAAAAATCAGCCCTCTCTCATGATCTCTTCAAGTAGCTTAGCCCGTCTACTGGATCTTACTATTAATAATAATGCGCTAAAAATAATAATACAAACAATAACACCTATATTTATATAATTAAGAGTAATAACATATTAATAATGTCGTAATTAACAACAGTAACATTTATACTAATAAGAAGAAAAGAAGAAGAAAAAGAAAATCAACAATAAAACCACCACCACAATAACAAAAGCATTAAAAATAACAACAACAATATAAAAAACAATAAAAATAATAGTAATAGTAATATAAATAATATTGTGATAGTAATAATGTTATTCATAAAAATTGGTAATGTTTATATAGTGTTCTTATTGATTTATTATAAATTTAACACAGTTTTTTTCCAAGTAATAAAACAATATTTACACAGGAATGTTGAATTTTACTTTAAATTTCAAGTATCTCTTTAGTTCTCATTTACTGCATCTTTATAATATTTTGGTATTCTAATGTATTAAGATTGGTGATTAGTTTATACAATATAAATATTTTATACTAATATATATATTCAGTGTATTATATTTGTATATAATTCTATAATGTAATAACAATATAAATAATATAATAATCATTACTATAAAGTAAAATAATAATAAGGTAAAATAATTAAAACTAAATTGGTTTTAGATTTACCTCTTAATTTACCATGTTTTGTTAGCTTATTTATTGATTAGCGCCAATTTTTTTTTTTTTTTTAACTTGGGAGCGGGTTGAATTGCCCGAAGCACTGCTACCTTAAGGTATATTGTACTTACCTCCCTGATCTAGTCAAATAACCCCTTCCCTCTTACCAGGTTTAGGAGTCTCCTGACTAGAGTTTTACCTTCAGCATCCACCGAAGCCGTTCCATCACCAAAGAGGTTGAAGCGCCTCTCAGCAAGTACTTCACATCTGTAAATAATGTGTGTGGCAGTCTCGAGTTCCTGCCCGCATAATCTGCACACTGGTTCATCCTTGTAGATACCCATTTTATGCAAATGTTTCCTTAGTCCACAGTGTCCCGTGAGTAGACCTGTGGCTATCCTTAATTCCTGCCTAGACAGATAGATGAGACTCTTCTGCAGCCCCAAGGAAGGTTTCCTAAGGGTTAGCTTGCTGTGTCTCATCCCTTCGGCCCTGATCCAGTGCTCACAGTGTCTTTCAGCCATCCACCTTCGCACTGCCATCTTGACCATAGATTTGGAAATACCTACCGCCGGCTCCGGTCCAATCAGGGGAGTTGAAGACCCCTCTCTGGCCAGTGCATCTGCGGCTTCATTTCCAAGTATTCCCCTATGCCCTGGTACCCAACCTATCATGACTTGATTGTGCCTTGCGAGAGCTTGTAGGTTAATTAGGCACTCCCTGACTATGGCCGAGGTGACCACGTGTCCGTTTAGTGCCTTAATTGCTGCCTGACTGTCGGAGAAAATAGCAATCCGGGTCCCATGTGTTTCCCTTCTCGCTATCTCTCCCAGACAGGCATTTATAACATATACTTCGGCCTGAAAGACAGAGGTATGCCTCCCCAAGGAAAAAACTAGTTCTACCCTTGGGTTTTTACAATACACCCCCTCTCCAGTGCCGAAGTCCATCTTGGAGCCATCTGTGTACCAGATCTGAGCTCCCGATGTTAATGTCCCTGGCCATTCCATCGCAGTTTGGTGTACCTGGTTAGGTGCAAACATTCGAGTAATGTGGTCGCTGCCCATTTCCAAGACGGGTTCTTTGACCACGCACTCGATACTCATATGTCCCGAGACATCTGGGAGGTTAGCCCAGTTGCTCGAGTTGCGCAATCTCCATGCCGCTAGCCTCGTCTCTCCCCTAAGGACAAGCTCAAGGGGAGGGAGGTTAAGCATTACTTCCATTGCTGCACCTGGTGTAGTTGACATCGCTCCCAGTGTGCACAGACAGGCCAATCTCTGGATAGAGCTCAGTTTAGCTCTTGTCTGTGCCTGGTTGGCCTTTGTCCACCACACCAGAGCTCCATAGGTAATCATAGGTCTTATCACCCTCAGATACATCCAGTGCATCATTGATGGCTTCAGTCCCCATTTCTTACGCACCATTTTTCTCACAGTCATCAGTGCCCTTTTGGCCCTGTTAACTGTCCTCTCAAGATGTGGGTTCCAGGTGAGTTTCCTGTCCAGAGTAACTCCCAGGTACTTCACCTCCCCCACAAACTCAAGGTATTCACCAAACAAGCGGGGCATCCTGGTCGTCAGATCTTTTCGCTGTCTGGTGAAGTTAATGAGAGCAGTCTTTTTTGGATTTACCCTAAGGTTCTCCTTTTTACACCACTCTTCAATCAGTCGTAGAGGATTCCTGATTACCTCAAGGACTGTATCAGGGAATCTGCCCAGGATCAAAACAACTATGTCGTCCGCATATCCTAGACAGAAGTACCCCTGTTCATTCAGGTGTTCAATAAGGTTGTCAACCACTAGGCACCACAACAGAGGAGAGAGAACCCCCCCCCCCTGTGCACAGCCCAGACTTGTCTCCGCCCTTCTGACCTCCCCTGCCACCTCTACAGAAATGCTTCTGTTTGTTAACATGGAACTTATCCAACCACAAGTGGTTGCATCCACTCCATGACGTCTTGCACCACTTACCATCGTCTCCACTGAGGGGTTATTGAAAGCCCCTTCAATGTCGAGGAAGGCACCTATGGCACAACCTTTCTTGGCGATCATTTGCTCAATCCTACCAACCACTTGATGGAGAGCTCCCTCGCAGGATTTCCCCGGTTGATAAGCATACTGGTTCCAATGCAGTGGTTTTATGGCCAAAGCACCCCCCCTAATATGTCTATCAACCAGTTTTTCAAGTCCCTTAAGATCAAAGGACATGAGTGTAATAGGTCTGTATCCTTTCCCTTCCGATTGGTTACCGGTGGGCTTAGGTATAAAGACCACCTTACTAGCTTTCCAGGCTGCCGGCACATGCCCTAAAGCAATGCTTAGCCTGTATAATTTAGTAAGTACCAGTACCAGCAAATCCATTCCCTGCTGCAGCAGCACAGGATAGATCCCATCTGGACCTGGAGATTTGTAGGGTTTAAATGTGCCAATAGCCCATCTTACCCTTTGTGGAGTTACTATCCTCTTTGCCACTTCCCAGTCCGCCCTCTTACCACGTCTTGTGGAGAGTTTGCCAACTGGTTCAGTGTCTGCTCCCCCAAGTTTCCTCAGGGTACTGGAAGGGAAATGTGTTTTGATTATTTCTTCCACAGTTTCCCCTGCAGTTTTTGTTATATTTCCCAGTGGGGTTCTTAGCATCCCCACCGGGTTAACTGGGTCCTTAGATAGCACTTTATGCAGTCGTGCCCCTTCCCGAGTTTTGTCAATCTCTTGACAAAACTCCTTCCAGGACTTCCTGCGTGCTTCTCTAATTGCCCTGTTATATTCGGTTAAAGTTTTCCCATACTGGTCCCACTCCCCGTTCATTTTTGCTCTATTAAAGAGTCTCCTGGTGGTCTTCCGAAGTTTGGCTAGCTTCTTGCTCCACCATGACGGATCCCCTACTTTTCTCCCCTCACTAAGAGGGCAGTTATCAGTAAAGGATTCTACTATAGCCTCGCCAACCAATGCGGCAGAGTCTTCTAGCTCTCTCCTCCCACCATACTCCAATCCAGCCTCCTCAATCCGAACTCCCAGGTCCCTCCTGTAGGAGTTCCAGTCTGTTCTTCTTGGATCCCTGGTTGGCCGAAGCATGGCTGGATTTAGAGAGATATCATACCTAATATGTCTGTGGTCAGAAGAAGATGGTTCATCCGACACATGCCAGTTTAGTACATACCTAGCCGTCTGGTTCGATGCCGCCGTAATGTCCAGGACCTCCTGTCTGGCCCTAGTGACAAACGTCGTCTCTTCCCCCTGATTTAAGACTAGTAAATTCTTAGAGCTAAGATAAGCTAAAAGTTCCTCACCTCTAGTGTTGGTACCTGTACTTCCCCACGAAGTGTGATGGGAGTTAGCATCCATCCCCACCAGCAGCTCCTCATCCACAGCCCCGCAGTGCTCGACCAGCCTCCTCAGCTCTTGTGTTGGTAGAGCCCCCTCGTAGTCAAAGGGGAGATATGCCGTGGCAAGGTTCAGCCTCTTCATCCTCCCCTCCGCCCGCAACTCCACCGTCACTGCTATTAAGTCCCTGCAGCAGAAGTCCGTTAGTACAAAAGCACTCAACCCCCTCCTAACCAAAATACACGTCCTGGGAACACCGGAGTCCTTATCGTACAACAACTTACCTCCAGATGTCGCCAGCCCGCATATTCGTCCTCCAGAAAGCCATGGCTCCTGGATGAGAACCAAGTCCACCTCTCCCCTGTCCAGCATCCTACACACGACAGCACTCGCCGCCCTGCTATGCTGTAGGTTCACTTGGAGGATCTTGATCATTGTTCTGCTTAATTTGCAGTCGCCTGGGTCCGCAGAGCAGCCCCAGGACTAGACATCGTGCTCAACTCTACAGCTACTTCACCGGTTTCTGCAGTCGGCAGCTTGACAGCCGCCCCCGCACCCCCAGTGATGGTTGCCGTTGACACATCTGCTACAGACTCACGGTTTGCCGTCTCATTGGCTCCCACTGTCTGTACAGTCTCGAAGTCAATTCTTTTACTTACTTGGTCCATTAAAGTCCCACGAGTATGGGGGAAATAACGGTCGACCAGAGCAGAGCCCCCACTGCCCTGGCAAGACAACATACAATGAGGTTTTGTCTGGTTCCTCAAGGGGATCGTTTGGGACTGCATTTTATACCCTGCAGCCATTCATCCTTCGGCACGATGCCTTCCACCTTGGATTGGGTATTCAGTCACTGACCTTGAAGCACACCCCAAGTTCAGGACATTATTAACTGCTCAGTCGAACAGCCTGCTTTACTCTCTTTTTTACAACTGTGTCGTTTGGGTAGTTTCCCGCCCATACTTCACTGTCGCATTGCCCTTGGTTCACCCGGGAGGTGAGAGTAGCATTGTGAGGACTTAATTCCCAACTACCCCAGTCTCCCCGGTCAGAGCACTCGGTTATTTCTACCACGCCCAACCGGTTGACTGACGAGAAGGGATAATTCCTCACCTTTAAACCATAGCCTTGGTCCAGGCCTGCATATTCAGAAACCTTCCGGAATCCTTATTCACAGGTAACCTACATTTCTGTAGGCCGTCCCACTATCCGCCACCTGTGGACCCGCCCGGTTTCTCAGGCCAGCTTGCCGGGATTAGCGCCAAACTCATGCATAATTTCAACATCCATACAGGCACAATATGGCAACACTTTGGTACAAGGATTAGCAAGGTTAAGCAACACTTAGCTAAGACGCAAATTCTTTCTAAGTAAACACAGGTGCGTAAAGTGAAACTTTTAATTAAAACTTTGCCCTAAACCCAGGCCTTTCAGTGCCCAATTAAAGCGCCGAAATTATGGGATTTCAGAGCTCAATATAAAGTTTGTGAGGAAAATCTACCCTCGTAAGAGAGGTGTGTTGGTAGATTTACCCTCAACTTGTAATTTACGTATACTGCTGTAATTTATATTCATGAAATAAAAACTCTCAACTAGATAAATTATTTAAAAAATTATCTTAGGAAATATTATCTTTACAAAATATTTATGTTTTAAGTATCGGTAAATTTTATGTTTATATTTTCCGTTACTACTCATTACATCTCCAAAACTTGTATAATACAAGATTTACGAAGTCTATTTTTCATTGTAAAATATCGGTAAATTTTATGTATATATTTTTCAGTACTGTATGGAGCTCCAACACTTGTATAATACATTTTCGTATCTGAATAAAATGAAAATTCATATGTAGTTCGAAATAGTTATTAAATCACACTTTCTATGTGTAGCCTAAATAAAATACTTAAAATATCACTTATAGCTAGTTATGCTGTAACATAGAGTATAGAAGAGCACCTCTGTTTAAAAGTACTTCATTTCAGAATACAGATTCTAAAATCCTACCATGGATATTTATTAGTGATGATTTTTATAAATAATTAATTTTTTTAACAAAACCACAAAGAATTTCAAATATGATAAAAATATATTATTTAAAAAAAATGACGTTGATTCAAATTAAATTTGTTTTTCCAAATTGATATTTGTGTTCCTAGAAAATACTTATTAGATATTAATATTAAAAAACGTAGTACTTTAAAGAGCTGAATTAATGGCGACACACAAATAAACGTCAACATATTGAGGTAAATTGACTGATTAAACAAGAAAAGTGATCTTAAATCACTATTGTGACAGAAGAAAGTCAATTTGAATTAGGATAGCAGCACAACATGCAGAGTAATCAATCCACTTGTATGACAAACTAATGGTAAATCTGAATGCAACAGTTTTACTAGATTGCCGTCAAATTTATATTTTATGCAACACGGATGTTTTTATTTCTGAAATGATATGACTTTGAAGCGATTAATTTGTATTCAAAGTTTCTCTATTTATATGTGGTTCTTATTGACAAATGTTTCGCTTAAAATGTAAAAATGTTTTCTAGTTTCTAGACAATCTTAGTACATCTTCTTGAAATATTACCCAGACGGCAATGCATCGTCACCACCATCTTGCTCCTTCCGACAGAGCGCAGTTTTCTTACTCTTTGAAATATTAAGCTGCACAAATAATGCTGATGAAGTTTTTTTTGCATAGAAGTTACATTTTATATAGTAAAACGTTTATCTAGCACTTTTTGAACGTAAAATGTAAACAAACTCCCAGGATGCTTTTAGTTAGTAGAGGGGTGAAATCAAAAAGGTTGGGAATCTCCGCCTTACGGAATCTTTAGCAAGCCGTTATCTGCCTATATCTTTGCTTTAAATAACATGGAGACATCATATATTAATTATTGTAAGTAAATGAAGAATTATTACATGCCTGTTTTATTATAACGCAGTCATGAATACTGGGGTTTGTCTAGTAAGTTCATCGCGTCGATGGTTACGGTTATAAGTCGACACTATCTTGGGCACACGGATTCTATGCTCGTTGCAGACCCCATTGTTTAATTGTGGAGTGGTAACTCTGACGTAATCCTCGTGTGGGAGAACGTGATTGGCGATGTTTTGCTACATCTCAGTAGGACGGTAGTTTGTGCGTTCCGCGTATGAACGACTTTTAATCTGACGTGAATGGTCGATTTAATGTTCTTTAACGTGTATCAGCGTTGAAATGTATTTAATAATACCTTTCACCATTGAATGGATTTGTCCACCATCCTTTTTTCAATCAAATATAATTTTTAAATATTTTTAATATAGTTTAAAATTATATTGTCCTGATTGTATTGTTATAAATAAGTATAAGTAAATATACATAAGTTAATAAATATAAGTAATATAACAATTCATATTATATGCTATAGATTAATGTTGTAGCCTGCACTTACTTATGTCGACGATGTAGACGATCATTTATGTGCACTTATGTAAACGTCGATTTAATGCACTTATGTAGACGTCGATTTAATGCACTTATGTAGACGTCGATTTAATGCACTTATGTAGACGTCGTTTTAATGTTCTTTAAATAGTACCATAATTTGTTTCCACTTATTGTGGCTCTGTTTTATACAGAAAAATCGAAGAACTCACCATATTTCTCCTCCAAATTTCATAGTGATTGAAAAGAAGAATGAGGTTTATTTAGGACGTAGTTTGTTAGTTCTACTTATGTGTTTGACATAACAATATAATCAGCTGTTTTGTTACCACTTTTTCTAGCATTATTGCCCACAAGAGAATTGAAGAGATAACATTTCGGCTTCAGTTTTAAGACATATAATAAATTGTGAGTAAAATAGGGATAAATAAATACAATAATGTATTTTTAGTTTTAAACAGATTTTGGGCATTATGATTATTTTATTAATTATGTATTATTTAAAATTATTGTACATTTCTTAATTTGCAGTGTTTTGTTTAAAACACATTTCACACTCTTTATGGATTCGACGTCGAAATAAAACTTCAAATTTGCACCAGCATTATTTTGGACTTGTATCTCATTTTTAGGTTATTTTTAATTAGTATAAAATTAATTTGTACCTATTCTATTGTTATAATATGAGTACCCATAATACGATAATAATAATTAGTAATATAACCATCCATATTGTGTGTTACAGATTAATATTTTAGCCTGCACTAACTAAATTAAACAGTTTTGTTTTTATAATTAATTATATATTTTAGTTCTTCAATCCCTTAAAACCATCTGGGAAGTTTTAATAATTCAAATATTAACGGTTTAGTAACATATATATTCACTCGTTGAGATTATATCTACTATATTTGTATTCCTGAATTTTACCCAACATTTAATTGATGCGTTTCATAATTATTAATTAAAAATGATTGCAAAAGTAATGCGCTCTATTGAATTGGCGCAACCAACATCAAAGCCTGAGATTTACCTGTTGTAACTATAGGTAGCAGCACTAGCGTGAAATTTGTATTCCACAAAACAAAAAACAACTGAGATAGCTATGAGTAAAACAGCTTTGAAACTTTAAAGAAAGTAATAATACAATATAATTTTATTCAGTATTTTTCCACTATTTAAAAGCTAGTTTGATAGAAATCTTTTTTAATTATAAGGAAAATAATTATCAAGAAATAAATAACCATAAAAGCAAAAATACAATTTTAAGATGTGAAGTATTGAATATATTTAATGTGAAAAAGAAATAACAGGTAACAGGAATGCAATAAGAACGAGCAAAATAACACACAGGTTTTAATTAATCTATGATGTTATTATAATTTCGATGCTATAATTATAGTACAGGTTTTACTACACCATAATGCCAGTTTATCCTTTAAGTTTGTACCTAGTGCGGTAAAATCCCTTTACAGTGGTCAATGTTTAATCGAAGCGTGTAGACACGATCGTAATTTGATGTAAATATGTAAAATGTAATGTGTTTTTAATAATTTGAATTATTTTCTTTTTACCACGTTCTGACTTTTGGTAAGTTGTAATTATAAATAAAAGTAACGTATTTTATTTTAATATTAATTCTTCAGCGCCTAGGATGCACATGTTTAGTTTGCTCGGTCAATTTAGTTTCTAAATTATTCAACGAAATCATTTATGAAACTTTTTAAATCCACGAAAATAGTTTCTAATCACAGATGAATAAAAAACTCGTTATATGTACAGACAATGTTTATCACCAAAACGTAGTATGTAAATATAAATTTGTAATTTACAAGTTATTTATCCCGATTCTATAATAACGGTAAACAATCTATTTCACCCTGACAGTGGACAAATACTGGAAATACACTGGTTTGGCTCATTCTGTACACGATCGGAAGTAGCTCATCTTTCAATGCCTTCAATAACACAGTAATCAGGAAAATGGACTCATTTCGTTTCATCCAAAAGTAAACACATTAAACACACTCGAGATGATGGATTTGACAATAGATTTAATCAAAGCCCATCAATTGATTACATTTCTTATTCTGCCCTTGATGTAGACACAGCGTCGTTTGCTTTTGAAATTGGCAATGCGCTTCTTCTCTGCAGTATCATAGAGACACTTTAATCTGAGATGTATTTGTTATGTTTTGTTTGTTACAGTGGGAATAATAAGAAATCAGCTTTCACAAACTGTTTGTAAATTACTAAATAAGTTTATATAAAATTCTACACAGCCGACACCAACGACACAGTGTGGCTTATAATTCATAAAACATAAAAGAATTTGTCACAAATAATGGAAACATCACAAAATTAATTAAAAATGTAAGATTTTGTAATACGTAATATTAGTATATGTTATCTAGCTAATATTGAATTTCTAATTTTTGTTTGTATGAAAGTATAATAATGATGATTGGAAAAAATTACATCTTGTATATTATTGTAAGATCAGTATATAAGTGTAAAAAAGAACAGCTGTGAAGCTGCGAAAGGATTGGTTATAGTTATATTGCGTGTTCTTTGATAGACTTTCTAGTTTCCACTTTTTCTTCTGTGATCCTATTCTACGGTATAAGTTCAATGTTCTTCTCCTAATAATATCTCTAAGATTCCCTATTAATCATATCACCTTACCAATAATGTTCACATCAATTTTCGTTGTCTCTCTCTCTCTCTCTCTCTCTCTCTATATATATATATATATATATATATATATATATATATATATATATATATATATATATATATATATATATAAAGAACAAAAGTCAAAATACAAATACAAGAATTATATTTGAATTTACAATTCAAAGCTTTTCGTTGGCTAACAGTACCTTGGTCAACGAAAAGCTTTGAATTGTAAATTCAAATATAATTCTTGTTTTTGTATTTTGACTTTTGTTCTTTATTAATACACAATAAAACATATTGCTATATATATATATATATATATATATATATATATATATATACATATATATTATTAAGTAGACTACATACGTTTATGTAATTAGCTGTAATGTAAAAACTAAAACACTATAACATCATTCGAATTTATGATTTATGACTTTACTTTGACTGAGGGAAGCAGGGTTAAGAATAATGCATTAAACATTTTCAGTAGTGTACAATCTGGCTAATGGACATTTTAGTTTATTGGTACCCTCAGTTTATTGGTACCCTCAGTTTATTGGTGCCCTCAGTTTATTGGTACCCTCAGTTTATGGGTACCCTCAGTTTATTGGTACCCTCAGTTTATTGGTGCCCTTAGTTTATTGGTACCCTCAGTTTATTGGTACCCTCAGTTTATTGGTGCCCTCAGTTTATTGGTACTCTCAGTTTATTGTTGCCCTCAGTTTATTGAGGGTTCTCAGCTCTGCTACTAAACTTGGAGCTGAAAATAAAACTGAGTGACTTTTTTATAGTTCAGCCTATTTTAGGAACTAAATTTATGATGTACTTCTGAAATAACAATTACACGTGAATGTTTAGCATATACAAAGGTATATTAAAGAATAACGGAGATGACGTATAAGGATATTTTCATACAAAGATAGAGTTGAAAGGTTTCTATAGTGGGTTACGGTTAGAGAAAGAATCCGGCCAGATTTCAGCTTCTACCTTTAAGAAGACCTTACAGAAACATTTGAGGTGTTATACAATAGTCTAAATGCAGTGAGTTATGGTGTCGGTCTAGGAAAGTGAAATGAGATAAGTCCTGGAATCTATTTTTGTAGAACCTTCAGTAGTTAATAAGAGATGGAAAGTCCTGGAGACTTGTAATACATAAGGGAAATACACAAATTGTATTTAACTCTCATTGATACTTAACTGGAAAAGTGGATAAATTTTTATAAGGAAAGAATAATAATTATAACGCTCAAGAAGGTCTTTAAATAAAAATATTAAAAAAATATACTAGATAAATAACTAGGATCATGTTTCCAATTACCAATTGGAAATATTTCCGTTAATTACTTTACAATAGCATTTTGTCAGTCTTACCAATACTCTGCCCGTTTTATTATTCCTTTTGTGGCTTTCACATCATGCCCGAGTCATTTTGTAGAATGTCAAATGCAATAAAAACAATTTCTATTGTAACAACGTTTGATGCTATATCAACAACTCATATTGACCTATTTGTAATAACCTATTGAATTTATTTATTTATGGTCAATATATCTATTTTAATAATATAGCAATGGAATAATGCAAGATTAAGAAACAAGTTTCGAGAAATATTTGCTAATAGAAGGATTCAAATTCTGAAAATATTTGTTGCACAAGTATACACTTACATTACATTGCCTGGGTCCAATCCATTGCCTTATTACTCGCACGTGATATTCAAACCACACAAGAGGTTACCATTTCAGCGTTTGCAGACGTCACTGCATAATTACAACCCTAAAATGAACTGATAAATGGAGAATAAAGATAAATTTTGGGAAGACGGTATACAACCACTTACCAAATAAGATAATAAGAGTTCTACCGTTATTAGATATTAATGCCACCATTATACGTTATGCAAAGTAAGGCGAAAATAAGGTGAAAACAATGCAAAATATTTAGGCATGAACCAAGGTGTGAAGCTAAAACGGATACACCTTATAAAAAAAGGAGCCTAGGTATTAAATATCGCAAGTTCTATTAGTTTCAAGGTAAACACTAAACATATTTTAAAGTAATAAATTAACAATCTATAATATACTCTAGAACCCATATAGCTATATGACATCCAACTATGGGGATAAGCAACAGAATCGAATGTAGGATTTCTTCAGATGTTCCATATATACATATATATGTAGGGCTATATATTTTTATCTTGACAGCTCTATTTTCTCTTATTCACTTATCACTTATACTTTAATGTACTTAAACATCTTACTTGGTATATTTGCTAGTCGACTTTAGAGAGCTTATTGATCCCTGTGCTTTCATTTTCGAGTTTTTAATACTATTATCTTATGTAAGCGGTCAACTGTTTCATATTCGGTAAATAGCCATTCAATAAAACGGCTGTAGCCTTTGTTTCACGTAAGCGATCAGCTGTTTCGGATGGTGTGTGTCTTTTTCAATTTTTGCCTTACATCGTGCATAATTTTAAAAAAACGAAAGTAATCATGTTCTTGTATCACAGTGTCATACATCATATTAAATGGGGAATAGTTTATGCTTTTTGTTATGATTTAGTGTTTTAATTCAATAAATCTTATATTATGCACACACGTTATTGTGAATGTTATAAATTTTCAATAAAAATATTTTTAACGCAGTTTATTTTAAATTCAACAGTTTAATTAAACTATTGTTTTCAAAATTTTCAACGATAGATATTTTTAGAATTTTAAAGGTTTTATTCGATTAACCATAATGTTCTATTTCATTTTATATATTTTAAATTTATTTTACAAAATTGTTTATAATTTTACGTTAATTTTCAATTCGTTTATACGTTTATGGCAGCCACAGAATAGTGGTATTTTTAAATTGGTTTTAGTATTTTAAAAAAGCTTTCTCTTTGAAGTAATTGCGAATCATATTTTTTTTTGTTAAAGGCTTCTAGGAAAAGCACTCTTTTCTTTAGACCCTCATATACAAAGCTGTATTTTGTACAGCTTCCTTGTTGGTTTCTCCCATACATTCGACGCACCCGCACTCTCTTTCGGCTATCTTTAAAAGATTTGTGGCATTGAAAAATTTGCAATCAACTGTTATAGGTATTCAACAGCCACTCAAATAATTGTGCATGAATGTAATTGAAAAAAATTCAAACTAAACAAATTTACAGTTTCACAAGTAGTTTTTTCAATTTTTTGACTCCATGAAAACATTAGTCAAATAACCTATTATTCATTTTAAAACAGTCCTAAACAATTAATCTTAAATGATTTTACCACGTGAAAAACATTTTATATCTTTAATATTGTAGTTCTAATGTATTGGACCAAATAACTAGTTATATCAGTTGAAATATGTTAACTGGTAGTTGCAAGATTTGCTGAGATAGTTTCTATTTGTGCTGAGGGTTACATATGTTATAACTTTTTAATATTCCTGTACAAAGATGCACATAACTTAGCAGGTCTTGTATTCCAATGGCATTGCGCATGCAGTACTTCAGACATCCAAGCTTTACAACTTCGCTTTTTACAGCATAATGCATTTTAGTTACAATAGTGCCAAGTTACGTTTGTAATAATACATTCAACAATGAGTTAATTTATTCATTGTTACAGTATTATAGTAATTTTGGCAATTATTGAAATCATACTTTAGGCAAGCGATAGATTCAAATTTAATTCTATAATATTATTAAATAGTGTATTGTCAAAGTGTATACATCCTTCCAAATCATGAATCTGCATTTATACAAAGAGTAAAACAAGTTATACTAAAATATGCATCAACACAATTTAGAATTTAGTAGTATTTTCTAATGAAATATTTTGTATAACAAAGGATACTGGGAGAATAATCACGTAATTAAATATTTTAAGGTTGAATCTTTTTTTGTTTCGTTGGATTTTTTTAGTTATTATATTATAAAATATTAAAAAAAATAAAATGTAGTGTAATATATATATATATATATATATATATATATATACGTGTATAAATATATATTATTATTACGTATATATATATATATATATATATATATATATATATATATATATATATATATGTATACAGGTAATAATATGGGGAGTTTAGCTCGGATTCGAACTAAGTATATTAGAGTATGAAGTCAAGTGTGCGTGCGTGCGGTGTGAGTGTGTGTGTGTGTGTATGTCTGTTTGTATGTGTGTGTGTGTGTGTGTGTGTGTGTGTGTGTGTGTGTGTGTGTGTGTGTGTGTGTGTGTGTGTGTGTGTGTGTGTGTGTGTGTGTGTGTGTGTGTGTGTGTGTGTGTGTGTGTGTGTGTGTGTGTGTGTGTGTGTGTGTGTGTGTGTGTGTGTGTGTGTGTGTGTGTGTGTGTGTGTGTGTGTGTGTGTGTGTGTGTGTGTGTGTGTGTGTGTGTGTGTGTGTGTGTGTGTGTGTGTGTGTGTGTGTGTGTGTGTGTGTGTGTGTGTGTGTGTGTGTGTGTGTTCTTACCATCTTACTTTTTATAACCTTTGCCGTTGTTTATTTCTCTTCCTCAATTGCTAAGTCAGTAAGAAAGTAATGGTTTATCCATTGACTACGAACCTAATTTCATAGACCTGTGCCTCAAGGAATAAACCTCTCAGAGGAACCAACCCCTGAATTTTTGATAAAACCAATTAGCCTCCGATAAGCCCTGTTCAAGCTCCTTTTCGGGTAGTGGAATCTTTGAGAGACACTTGTGATTTAAAGACTATACCTGGATACCTAGTGAACTTATCTTATCTAGAATGAAAACACAGCTAATTGGAAAATATACATTTTTATTTATTTGTTCCAAGGTTCAAATTAATTATTATTGTTTTTATTTAATTTCACAGGATTTTCTTGACTAATTATTTTTTCAAAATTTCATACAACTTGCCATTTAACTAAACATTATTATCTCCTTCTGTTTTTAAATTTTCTTATTATCATTAATTTTACATATAATTTAAATTATCAAAGTTACCATAATTAATTTTGTATATAATTTTGATTAGTAGAGTTAAATTTAACATATTTTAAAATCTGATTCTTTTTCAAACACTTAATATTACTATGTAATGCCTTTAGGCTAGGCCTTGAACAATTAACTTCTTTGGAAGTTATTCATTAGAAATTCACTTAGAAAAAGCCATATAAGATATACATCTTTATACTTAATCCATACATTCCCACAGCGATGGGAATGGAAAGTCAATTTTGAATCTTTATTACTTAAATTTGGGTAACCTAAGAGAGTTGACTAATCAGTCCCTTAGGTTATTCCCATCTTATTTAATTTTGAAATTAAGTTAATATAATTTGAAGTAAAATGTTATTTAAAAAAGAATAATTAAATTGATTATATAACCTTGTACTGTAGAAATCTTTTTATCTTCATTAATGTTGTCATCTGTCGGTCCTGTTACAGCTTCAAGGGTCTTGGTAGGTAGGCGTCTCTCCATAATTTCGGTCAATCTTCTTATTTTCTTTAATTTTGCATTTTGGTGGTCGAAATTTTGTTCTGGGTATATATGAGCCCTTGCTCATATATATCTTCCTTCCCCTGATCACATCGTAGCACTTTTTACTCTGTTTTTAGCACATTTTTTCTTGTCTTGATCGCATGGTACAACAACACGTCTGCTCGCTTTGAGAGCCTAATGCATTCTGATTCTGGATAGCGTGCCTTTTGTGAGGCCCGTCTTCTCCAATTTCAAACTTCCCACGTCCCAGTATCCATTTTTCAACTTTTGACCAATCAGAAAGCCGTTGCCATGGCAATTGACTTTGTTTGTTCGGAAATTCTGAACTAAGATTAGTTTCCCTTTTTATAAAAGGCGTTTCTGTATTCTGATGTGTCCTTTGCATTTTTACCTTTTATTTAATAACATATTTGACTTTATTTCTTCTCATTTAATTTAATTAACTTTTTAACATTCTTAATCCAAAGTTCGACTGTAGCGCTTTCGTTTCGTAGTGACAAGATTTATAATCAATGCCCTAAGCGGATTTTTCCGAAATCAAATATGACTTCTTCTACTATAACCTAATTTCTTAGGCTATTACACTTTAACATTTAATCTTTACTTTTACATAAATACTATTTTCCCTAGCTAGGCCTAATTTACTTTCCTCACATCTTAATTTACATTCTTTATTCCTGATTATTTTTAAGTACAATTATTTTAATAGCCGGCATCTAGGCCTAGTTTGTTATACTACACAATTACCGTCTTTTTTTTGTTTACATAATTTAGGCTATCCACTTTGAAGTGATAATTTTTCTTATTGCTTATAATTTATGTTTTTTAAGTCTAAAGTTATTTCTAATTTTCTTCATTTTACTATTATTTACCCTAGTTTTAATATTATTATTATTATAATGTTTTAAAATTTTTATCTATAAATTTAGTCAATTATTTAACCCGGTTAGGTTTGATTCTGGTATTCTGTACAATTACCCAGATTCTTTGCATCGGACATTCTGGCCGCTGCAAAATTCCCCCCTTTTTAAATATATGAAAATTTTGGTTCTTCTCTCCCTTGAAACAGATAAACATAATTAATAACATATTTGTGAAAAGTAACATTAACACCTATACTAGTTTATATTAAAATTTTCATATTCCTTTCATTAATCTACTATTCCTATTCATCTTCATAACTTAATTAATTTTACTAAAGTTCACAATTTACTCTCCTGTCCCTTTCACTCATATATATCATTGTCACATTAGTCACTTCACATGCTATTTACTCATTTATTACTCCTGTCCTTAGTCACATTCTTTTTTATTTAATCTTATTTCAAGTTTATATTAACTATACAATATTGTATATTGTAATCCTTATTTTACACATTCATTGTTGTTTAACACAACCTTTACTTTAATAAATTCAATGAATCCCGTTCATTTAACATATGGCTTTTTCTTTCACATTTAATACTGATTTTATATTATTTGTCCTATGTATTTGGATTATGTTACTGCTTTAATCTACTACTTAGATTTATTTTACATTTTTATTTTTATTACTTAACCGTTACTCCCTATGTCACTGATGGATCATTTTTTATTTACCTTGCCTTATTATCCTTTATTCTTTAAATATTTTCTTATCATCCGTCCATCTTTATCTTTCTTTTTCTTCTTTCTCCTTTTCCAATTTCTTAACTTTCCCTTATTCTCCTTAAATCTACCTTTTATTTTTCTGTTTTTGACTTGTAATGAAATGAAGGTTCTTCTCGTATTTGGATTGGCTCTCATTTTAATTGACTTTCGACTCTTGAACTAGTAAATGGGTTTTTCTTTTTTCTTTCTTTAATTTCAATTTCTTTCCTTTGGGTTATCTCTCCAGAATCTAAAGTCTTAGTCATGGGCTTCCGAGCTACTTGTTGGTTATTCATTTTAACCTCGTTGTTCCCCCCTTTTAATTGTTTCGACGCGACGTTTATACTTTTATTTATATTTATTTTCTTATTTATTATTTTTCCACTCACATTATTTCCCCTTTTTGGCACTATTTCGGCCTTACCTTGTTTATATTTTGGTTTGCTCTTAATCTCAGCTGCAGCTCTTCTTTCCATGTCCTTTGTTTCTTTATCTCCTGTTTTGACTCCCTCAGGTCTTAAATTTATTTCCTTATTTATTATATTTTCATTTTTGTTTTTTAATTTTTTGTTTTTGTTTAATTTTTCCTCTGTTTCATTTTTTATTTTTCTTTGATATTCGTTCGTTATATTTAAGATTTCCCCTTTACTTGTTTCTTGTCCATTTCCTCCTTCATTCATTCGGCAGTGCCCCTGCTTCTCGCACTGTCGCATTAACCCCTCCTTTTTGTTTTGATGCCCTATTGTTGATGCATCTTCTTTTTCCTGGGTTATCTTGCATATTTTTCGGACTTCTTCATTTTCCTCTATCTTTTGTATTTTACTTTTAAAGTCCTGGTACACCATTTCCCCTTCTATTTCGAATGTCACAAAGCGTCTATCCATGTTTATCCGTGCCTTTAGGTCATACAGTGTGTTGCACCCCATAATCATCTCCGACCGAAGTTTGGAGACCACTATGAAGATGCAGTCCACTTTTATGCCTTTAATTGTTAAGGGAATTAAGCATTGCCGGGTAACCTTTATTTGTGCAGTCTTAATGGCTGTTACAACTCCCACATTGTTGATGGGTAGTTCCAGGAACTTAAGCCCATGCAACTTGAGGTTGTTGTAAGCCTTTTCTTGAATGACTGACACGTCTGCACCCGTGTCAATCTCTACCTCTATAGAGTGCCCTTCTACCTCACAGTCAATTACAGGGCATGTTTCTTTCTTCTGGTTACCTTCGCCAATCTCCTTGTCCTCTTCTAACAATTCAGCACGAATATCACGAGATAGTCCACCAACTCTACGCTCTTGATTTTGGTGTACTTCATTGTTATTTTCCTGTTGTATTGTTTTTTTATTTTTGTTCTTTAGGTCTTCCGCCTTTCTTTTATTTACTGTTCCCTGTTTCTCCGGGTAATATTTCCTATATTTTGTTTGTTGTTGGATCTCTAATGGTTGTCTCCTCTTTTCCTTCCTACCATTAGGGATCCTCTCATTTAGTTTTTTGATTGACCACTTGGCCCTGGATTTTGTGGTCTCTTTTCTTTTGTCTGTGGGCCTTCTTCCGTTTGGTTTTGTGGCCTGTACTCTGGCCTTTGTTGTTGCCACTGATTTTGCGGCCTATTTCTTGGTCCCTCTCTTTGGTAGGGCCCCTGTCTCCCGTTTCCTCTCCCTTCTACCGGGTAAGGCTCTTGCCTCCAATTTCCCTTGTATCCGGGGTTTCTCGTTTGGTGTGTAAACCCTCTCCTTTCAGGTTCCCGTTCCTCAGTCCTAGGCTGAGTCCGGTTCCTGGTAGCCTCCTGCTCCATGTTCCTTCGGATGTATTTTACCGCCTCCTCTATGTCGGTAGCCGCCATCCCGGAACATCCTATATACATTCTGTTCCCATAATGCTTCATAATCTTCATAATTAACTCCGCCTGATTGTATGGCGGGGTTAGGTGTCTCGCCGTGTTCACCATTTTTAAGAAATAATTTACCATGTTGTTTGTGCCTCGATGGTATTCATATTTTCCATTTTCGATTCTTCCTCGAATTCTCTCTTGTGCATGAGATCCCCAAAAGTGGCTAAAGAATCTCTCCTTAACTTCATCATAATTTTCCTCCTCCATATTAATGGCCAACCACCATTCTTGTGCTGGTCCTTTAAGATGTCTCTCCATTATTTTCCTTTTTTGTCCTTCCTCCATGTCAGGATCAATTTCGGACATTATACCTTCTAGGTGTTTAATGAAATCAATAGGGTCTTCATCTTCCCTACCGTAGAATTCCTTCTTGCTTTTGTCTCCATTATCACCCATCTCAAACATCCTTGATTTAAACAAGGTAGCTATATTTATCCCTTCTCCCATATTCTTTATCTTATTCTCAACTACTTGTACCCTTCTTTCTACTTTTTTGACTTCTCCCTTAACTGTTTCTACAGTCTGTTTATTTTCACTGACTGTTACCTCTAAGTTATACATCTTTTCTATAGTTTCTTGCATTTTATTTCCCATTTCCTCATTCTTTCTTGTAATTCCTTCATTTATTTCCTCTATCCTCTTATTCATGATTTCCCAAAGATTCTTAATTTCTTGTTTATCCTCCTCTCTTTCTTTCTTTCTTTCTACTTTTTCCTCCTCTCTTTCTTTCTTTCTTTGTTCCTCTATCATTTTTACTAATTCTTCTTGTTCCTTTATTCTCCCTTGTTTCTGTTCTTCCATCTCTTTTAATCTTTCCTGTTTTTGTTCCTCCATCTCTTTTAATCTCTCCTGTTTTTGTTCCTCCATCATTTTTTTAAAAAACTCCATCATTTCAGATGGTTCTGTGTCTTTTCTCTGTCTTGTCGCCATCTTAAAGTCTCGTATTTAACTATCCTTTTATTCCCTTACTAACTTCTCCTACTTCTATATTTTTACTATATACTGAGTATTTAATTAAATATTCATTTAGAATTGTGCCGATGTGATCCGGTTCAGTGTTCCCTTGACCTTGTCTATCTAACGCCTATGTATTCTATTTACTTTCATTAATAACTAACATTATTATTTATATTATGCCCTACCGACGCCTACTGAATTTTATTTTACTTAATTATTTCCTTTTAATTATTATCATTTATTCTAAGTTCTTTTTAATTTCATTTTTATTATAATTAACTCTTATTTAATTTAAAGAACTTCTTTGGTTTTCATTTTATGATTCCTATTATTTTTTACAATTTTAATTGAATTCTATTTAATTAATTTTGTTTCACTAGGCTCCTTAGTCGATTTAAATCTGTCTCTATTTGATGTTGACCCGATGTTACAATGTAAGCATCGAGCCTCAAACGTTGGGCGCCATACTTTTCTTACCGACTTACTTTTTATAACCTTTGCCGTTGTTTATTTCTCTTCCTCAATTGCTAAGTCAGTAAGAAAGTAATGGTTTATCCATTGACTACGAACCTAATTTCATAGACCTGTGCCTCAAGGAATAAACCTCTCAGAGGAACCAACCCCTGAATTTTTGATAAAACCAATTAGCCTCCGATAAGCCCTGTTCAAGCTCCTTTTCGGGTAGTGGAATCTTTGAGAGACACTTGTGATTTAAAGACTATACCTGGATACCTAGTGAACTTATCTTATCTAGAATGAAAACACAGCTAATTGGAAAATATACATTTTTATTTATTTGTTCCAAGGTTCAAATTAATTATTATTGTTTTTATTTAATTTCACAGGATTTTCTTGACTAATTATTTTTTCAAAATTTCATACAACTTGCCATTTAACTAAACATTATTATCTCCTTCTGTTTTTAAATTTTCTTATTATCATTAATTTTACATATAATTTAAATTATCAAAGTTACCATAATTAATTTTGTATATAATTTTGATTAGTAGAGTTAAATTTAACATATTTTAAAATCTGATTCTTTTTCAAACACTTAATATTACTATGTAATGCCTTTAGGCTAGGCCTTGAACAATTAACTTCTTTGGAAGTTATTCATTAGAAATTCACTTAGAAAAAGCCATATAAGATATACATCTTTATACTTAATCCATACATTCCCACAGCGATGGGAATGGAAAGTCAATTTTGAATCTTTATTACTTAAATTTGGGTAACCTAAGAGAGTTGACTAATCAGTCCCTTAGGTTATTCCCATCTTATTTAATTTTGAAATTAAGTTAATATAATTTGAAGTAAAATGTTATTTAAAAAAGAATAATTAAATTGATTATATAACCTTGTACTGTAGAAATCTTTTTATCTTCATTAATGTTGTCATCTGTCGGTCCTGTTACAGCTTCAAGGGTCTTGGTAGGTAGGCGTCTCTCCATAATTTCGGTCAATCTTCTTATTTTCTTTAATTTTGCATTTTGGTGGTCGAAATTTTGTTCTGGGTATATATGAGCCCTTGCTCATATATATCTTCCTTCCCCTGATCACATCGTAGCACTTTTTACTCTGTTTTTAGCACATTTTTTCTTGTCTTGATCGCATGGTACAACAACACGTCTGCTCGCTTTGAGAGCCTAATGCATTCTGATTCTGGATAGCGTGCCTTTTGTGAGGCCCGTCTTCTCCAATTTCAAACTTCCCACGTCCCAGTATCCATTTTTCAACTTTTGACCAATCAGAAAGCCGTTGCCATGGCAATTGACTTTGTTTGTTCGGAAATTCTGAACTAAGATTAGTTTCCCTTTTTATAAAAGGCGTTTCTGTATTCTGATGTGTCCTTTGCATTTTTACCTTTTATTTAATAACATATTTGACTTTATTTCTTCTCATTTAATTTAATTAACTTTTTAACATTCTTAATCCAAAGTTCGACTGTAGCGCTTTCGTTTCGTAGTGACAAGATTTATAATCAATGCCCTAAGCGGATTTTTCCGAAATCAAATATGACTTCTTCTACTATAACCTAATTTCTTAGGCTATTACACTTTAACATTTAATCTTTACTTTTACATAAATACTATTTTCCCTAGCTAGGCCTAATTTACTTTCCTCACATCTTAATTTACATTCTTTATTCCTGATTATTTTTAAGTACAATTATTTTAATAGCCGGCATCTAGGCCTAGTTTGTTATACTACACAATTACCGTCTTTTTTTTGTTTACATAATTTAGGCTATCCACTTTGAAGTGATAATTTTTCTTATTGCTTATAATTTATGTTTTTTAAGTCTAAAGTTATTTCTAATTTTCTTCATTTTACTATTATTTACCCTAGTTTTAATATTATTATTATTATAATGTTTTAAAATTTTTATCTATAAATTTAGTCAATTATTTAACCCGGTTAGGTTTGATTCTGGTATTCTGTACAATTACCCAGATTCTTTGCATCGGACATTCTGGCCGCTGCAGTGTGTGTGTGTGTGTGTGTGTGTGTGTGTGTGTGTGTGTGTGTGTGTGTGTGTGTGTGTGTGTGTGTGTGTGTGTGTGTGTGTGTGTGTGTGTGTGTGTGTGTGTGTGTGTGTGTGTGTGTGTGTGTGTGTGTGTGTGTGTGTGTGTGTGTGTGTGTGTGTGTGTGTGTGTGTGTGTGTGTGTGTGTGTGTGTGTGTGTGTGTGTGTGTGTGTGTGTGTGTGTGTGTGTGTGTGTGTGTGTGTGTGTGTGTGTGTGTGTGTGGGTATGTGTGTGTGTGTGGGTGTGTGTGTGTGTGTGTGTGTGTGTGTGTGTATGTTGTTTGTGTGTGTGTGTGTGTGTGTGTGTGTGTGTGTGTGTATTTGTGTGTGTGAATGTTGTTTGTGTGTGTGTGTGTGTAATTGTGTGTGTGTGTGTGTGTGTGTGTGTGTGTATGTGTGTGTGCGTGTGTGGGGGGGTGGGGTGTTTCTGTATGTGTGTGTGTGTGTGTGTGTGTGTGTGTGTGTGTGTGTGTGTGTGTGTGTGTGTGTGTGTGTGTGTGTGTGTGTGTGTGTGTGTGTGGGTGTGTGTGTGTGTGTGTGTGTGTGTGTGTGTGAGTGTGTGTGTGTGTGTGTGTGTGTGTACGGGTATTATTTATTTTAAATACTATAACAAAAGTTGCTATATTTATTTTAATATATGGTCTATAAATCCTACCTGAATAAATTCTCTAATTTCAGTGCTGACCACCTAATGTAATAACACAAAAATTTGAAACAGAACAGAAAAAAGCAGTTTCAAATTTTGTATATACAATTTTCTCTTACAGTCGTATATCTGTATGAATTTTAATATTTATGTGTTTTAACACTTTTATTCCGGAAAAATCTTTTTATTTGTTTTCAATTTTTACCTGCTTTATTTTAATGCAGCAAAGATATAACAGCTTCGATTTTAGAATCTCACATATCACTAACACGTTATACATGAATGTGAGGTAATATGAAGGGTTGCCAAAATTGTTAATAAAATGTGTGCAAACTATGTAATTCAAAAGTAATATGCAAAATGTATTTTTCTGTTTAAAAATATAAATTTAATAGATCATATTTTAACGTCTTAAAATAAAAGCTTGCTTCGTAGAATAACTATTAAAACAAGAAACTGAAAGTAAAAAGGAAGGATTTATCATTTTAATTATTTTAAAAGTGAAAGATTTACAAATGCTTTTTATGAGATGAGTTGTAATAAAATAATGGAATGACATACTGCAGTTTGTTTACTTTATAGAAGGCAATAAGGGCGCACCGTTCTATTCTCGTTTGCATAATTAATTACAATAACAAACAACGTCAATATTTTATTTTGCAGAACCTTATTTACTTTAATCAGAATGAACATGCTAGTCAATGATATACTTAAATTTATGTAACCTATTTAATGGTGTTTGTTTTCATTAACGGTTTTGTTTTATAATTAATTGATATTATTTAATAGGTTTGGTAATAAATACAAAACTAGTCATTATAAACAACTGTCACACACAACTCTCTTTATTATTTTACTGATGTAGGCCTACCCTTGTAACGAGGGTTGGGAGTGTTCAAGTAGGTGGTTTAAATGATTAGGGCTCTTCTTACTAACGAACTTTCTGAAAAAAAAAAAACAATTCATATTTTTCATTTTTGTTTCTTATTAGACCAGCCAATTAATTTCTCTATAATTCCTATAAGTATAATTAACATCTAAAGTTATTTAGGCACTTAAGTTTCTGCCTTCACTAATCATAACACCATAGTACACTAGCTCGAAGGGTTCACCTCTCTACACCAATCTCCTCACCTTCTCCCAATTATAGAGCAATGAGAGAACCTCTGTGTTCGGATAGAATGGAAGTCTCTTTTCATGTTTTTGGACAATCTTTATTTCTTCTGAAATATCTCAAATATTCAGATCTTGGTGAATATATTTATTTTTATATGCCATAGGGCAATAACCAAATCTCCTTAGTTACTTAGTTCTGGAACATCTGAAGAAATCCTACATTCGATTCTGTTGCTTATCCCCATAGTTGGATGTCATATAGCTATATGGGTTCTAGAGTATATTATAGATTGTTAATTTATTACTTTAAAATATGTTTAGTGTTTACCTTGAAACTAATAGAACTTGCGATATTTAATACCTAGGCCCCTTTTTTTATAAGGTGTATCCGTTTTAGCTTCACACCTTGGTTCATGCCTAAATATTTTGCATTGTTTTCACCTTATTTTCGCCTTACTTTGCATAACGTATAATGGTGGCATTAATATCTAATAACGGTAGAACTCTTATTATCTTATTTGGTAAGTGGTTGTATACCGTCTTCCCAAAATTTATCTTTATTCTCCATTTATCAGTTCATTTTAGGGTTGTAATTATGCAGTGACGTCTGCAAACGCTGAAATGGTAACCTCTTGTGTGGTTTGAATATCACGTGCGAGTAATAAGGCAATGGATTGGACCCAGGCAATGTAATGTAAGTGTATACTTGTGCAACAAATATTTTCAGAATTTGAATCCTTCTATTAGCAAATATTTCTCGAAACTTGTTTCTTAATCTTGCATTATTCCATTGCTATATTATTAAAATAGATATATTGACCATAAATAAATAAATTCAATAGGTTATTACAAATAGGTCAATATGAGTTGTTGATATAGCATCAAACGTTGTTACAATAGAAATTGTTTTTATTGCATTTGACATTCTACAAAATGACTCGGGCATGATGTGAAAGCCACAAAAGGAATAATAAAACGGGCAGAGTATTGGTAAGACTGACAAAATGCTATTGTAAAGTAATTAACGGAAATATTTCCAATTGGTAATTGGAAACATGATCCTAGTTATTTATCTAGTATATTTTTTTAATATTTTTATTTAAAGACCTTCTTGAGCGTTATAATTATTATTCTTTCCTTATAAAAATTTATCCACTTTTCCAGTTAAGTATCAATGAGAGTTAAATACAATTTGTGTATTTCCCTTATGTATTACAAGTCTCCAGGACTTTCCATCTCTTATTAACTACTGAAGGTTCTACAAAAATAGATTCCAGGACTTATCTCATTTCACTTTCCTAGACCGACACCATAACTCACTGCATTTAGACTATTGTATAACACCTCAAATGTTTCTGTAAGGTCTTCTTAAAGGTAGAAGCTGAAATCTGGCCGGATTCTTTCTCTAACCGTAACCCACTATAGAAACCTTTCAACTCTATCTTTGTATGAAAATATCCTTATACGTCATCTCCGTTATTCTTTAATATACCTTTGTATATGCTAAACATTCACGTGTAATTGTTATTTCAGAAGTACATCATAAATTTAGTTCCTAAAATAGGCTGAACTATAAAAAAGTCACTCAGTTTTATTTTCAGCTCCAAGTTTAGTAGCAGACCTGAGAACCCTCAATAAACTGAGGGCAACAATAAACTGAAGGTACCAATAAACTGAGAGCACCAATAAACTGAGGGTACCAATAAACTGAGGGTACCAATAAACTAAGGGCACCAATAAACTGAGGATACCAATAAACTGAGGGTACCAATAAACTGAGGGCACCAATAAACTGAGGGTACCAATAAACTAAAATGTCCATTAGCCAGATTGTACACTACTGAAAATGTTTAATGCATTATTCTTAACCCTGCTTCCCTCAGTCAAAGTAAAGTCATAAATCATAAATTCGAATGATGTTATAGTGTTTTAGTTTTTACATTGAAGCTAATTACATAAACGTATGTAGCCTACTTAATAATATATATGTATATATATATATATATATATATATATATATATATATATATATATAGCAATATGTTTTATTGTGTATTAATAAAGAACAAAAGTCAAAATACAAATACAAGAATTATATTTGAATTTACAATTCAAAGCTTTTCGTTGACCAAGGTACTGTTAGCCAACGAAAAGCTTTGAATTGTAAATTCAAATATAATTCTTGTATTTGTATTTTGACTTTTGTGTTCTTTATATATATATATATATATATATATATATATATATATATATATAGAGAGAGAGAGAGAGAGAGAGAGAGAGAGAGAGAGAGAGAGAGAGACAACGAAAATTGATGTGAACATTATTGGTAAGGTGATATGATTAATAGGGAATCTTAGAGATATTATTAGGAAAAGAACATTGAACTTATACCGTAGAATAGGATCACAGAAGAAAAAGTGGAAACTAGAAAGTTTATCAAAGAACACGCAATATAACTATAACCAATCCTTTCGCAGCTTCACAGCTGTTCTTTTTTACACTTATATACTGATCTTACAATAATATACAAGATGTAATTTTTTCCAATCATCATTATTATACTTTCATACAAACAAAAATTAGAAATTCAATATTAGCTAGATAACATATACTAATATTACGTATTACAAAATCTTACATTTTTAATTAATTTTGTGATGTTTCCATTATTTGTGACAAATTCTTTTATGTTTTATGAATTATAAGCCACACTGTGTCGTTGGTGTCGGCTGTGTAGAATTTTATATAAACTTATTTAGTAATTTACAAACAGTTTGTGAAAGCTGATTTCTTATTATTCCCACTGTAACAAACAAAACATAACAAATACATCTCAGATTAAAGTGTCTCTATGATACTGCAGAGAAGAAGCGCATTGCCAATTTCAAAAGCAAACGACGCTGTGTCTACATCAAGGGCAGAATAAGAAATGTAATCAATTGATGGGCTTTGATTAAATCTATTGTCAAATCCATCATCTCGAGTGTGTTTAATGTGTTTACTTTTGGATGAAACGAAATGAGTCCATTTTCCTGATTACTGTGTTATTGAAGGCATTGAAAGATGAGCTACTTCCGATCGTGTACAGAATGAGCCAAACCAGTGTATTTCCAGTATTTGTCCACTGTCAGGGTGAAATAGATTGTTTACCGTTATTATAGAATCGGGATAAATAACTTGTAAATTACAAATTTATATTTACATACTACGTTTTGGTGATAAACATTGTCTGTACATATAACGAGTTTTTTATTCATCTGTGATTAGAAACTATTTTCGTGGATTTAAAAAGTTTCATAAATGATTTCGTTGAATAATTTAGAAACTAAATTGACCGAGCAAACTAAACATGTGCATCCTAGGCGCTGAAGAATTAATATTAAAATAAAATACGTTACTTTTATTTATAATTACAACTTACCAAAAGTCAGAACGTGGTAAAAAGAAAATAATTCAAATTATTAAAAACACATTACATTTTACATATTTACATCAAATTACGATCGTGTCTACACGCTTCGATTAAACTTTGACCACTGTAAAGGGATTTTACCGCACTAGGTACAAACTTCAATTACTAAAAGATAAACTGGCATTATGGTGTAGTAAAACCTGTATTATAATTATAGCATCGAAATTATAATAACATCATAGATTAATTAAAACCTGTGTGTTATTTTGCTCGTTCTTATTGCATTCCTGTTACCTGTTATTTCTTTTTCACATTAAATATATTCAATACTTCACCATCTTAAAATTGTATTTTTGCTTTTATGATTATTTATTTCTTGATAATTATTTTCCTTATGATGAAAAAAGATTTATATCAAACTAGCTTTTAAATAGTGGAAAAATAATGAATAAAATCATATTGTATTATTACTTTTTTAAAGTTTCAAAGGTGTTCTATCTCTGTTTGTTTTTTTTGTTTTGTAGATAACAAATTTCACGCTGGTGCTGCCACCTATAGTTAAAACAGGTAAATCCCACGCTTTGATGTTGGTTGCGCCAATTCAATAGAGCCCATTACTTTTGCAATCATTTTAGTTAATAATTATGAAACGCATAAATTACATGTTGGGTAAAATGCAGGAATACAAATATAGTAGATATAATCTCCAAGTACGAATTAACGAGTAAATATATGTTACTAAACCGTTAACTTTTGCATTATTAAACACTTCCCAGATGGTTTAAGGGATTGAAGAGCTAAAATATATAATTAATTATAAAAACAAAACTGTTTAATTTAGTTAGTGCAGGCTAAAATATTAATCTGTAACACACAATATGGATGGTTATATTACTAATTATTATTATCGTATTATGGGTACTCATATTATAACAATAGAATAGGTACAAATTAATTTTATACTAAATAAAAATAACCTAAAAATGAGATACAAGTCCAAAAAAATGCTGGTGCAAATTTGAAGTTTTATTTCGACGTCGAATGCATAAAGAGTGTGAAATGTGTTTTAAACAAAATACTTCAAATTAAGAAGTGTACGCGAATTTTAAATAATACATAATCATTAAAATAATCAATATGCCCAAATTTTTTTTTTAACTGAAAATACATTATTGTATATATTTATCCCTATTTTACTCACAATTTTATTATATGTCTTAAAACTCAAGCCGAAATGTTATCTCTTCAATTCTCTTGTGGGCAATAATGCTAGTAAGTGGTAACAAAACAGAGCTGATTATATTATTATGTCAAACACATAAGTAAAACTAACAAACTACGTTCTAAATAAACTTCATTCTTCTTTTCAATCACTATGAAAGTTGGAGGAGAAATATTGTGAGTTCTTCGATTTTTCTGTATGAAACAGAGCTACAATAAGTGGAAACAAATTATGATACTATTTAAAAAACATTAAATCGACGTCTACATAAGTGCATTAAATCGACGTCTACATAAGTGCATTAAATCGACGTCTACATAAGTGCATTAAATCGACGTCTACATAAGTGCATTAAATCGACGTCTACATAAGTGCATTAAATCGATGTCTACATAAGTGCATTAAATCGACGTCTACATAAGTGCCTTAAATCGACGTCTACATAAGTGCATTAAATCGACGTCTACATAAGTGCATTAAATCGACGTCTACATAAGTGCATTAAATCGACGTCTACATAAGTGCATTAAATCGACGTCTACATAAGTGCCTTAAATCGACGTCTACATAAGTGCCTTAAATCGACGTCTACATAAGTGCATTAAATCGACGTCTACATAAGTGCATTAAATCGACGTCTACATAAGTACACATAAATGATCGTCTACATCGACGACATAAGTAAGTGCAGGCTACAACATTAATCTATAGCATATAATATGAATTGTTATATTACTTATATTTATTAACTTATGTATATTTACTTATACTTATTTATAACAATACAATCAGGACAATATAATTTTAAACTAAATTAAAAATATTTAAAAATTATATTTGATTGAAAAAAGAATGGTGGACCAATCCATTCAATGGTGAAAGGTATTATTAAATACATTTCAACGCTGATACACGTTAAAGAACATTAAATCGACCATTCACGTCAGATTAAAAAGTCGTTCATACGCGGAACGCACAAACTGCCGTCCTACTGAGATGTAGCAAAATATCGCCAATCACGTTCTCCCACACGAGGATTACGTCAGAGTTACCACTCCACAATTAAACAATGGGGTCTGCAACGAGCATAGAATCCGTGTGCCCAAGATAGTGTCGACTTATAGCCGTAACCATCGACGCGATGAACTTACTAGACAAACCCCAGTATTCATGACTGCGTTATAATAAAACAGGCATGTAATAATTCTTCATTTACTTGCAATAATTAATATATGATGTCTCTATGTTATTTAAAGCAAAGATATAGGCAGATAACGGCTTGCTAAAGATTCCGTAAGGCGGAGATTCCCAACCTTTTTTGATTTCGTCCCTCTACTAACTAAAAGCATACTGGGAGTTTGTTTACATTTTACGTTCAAAAAGTGCTAGATAAACGTTTTACTATATAAAATGTAACTTCTATGCAAAAAAAAACTTCATCACCATTATTTGTGCAGCGTAATATTTCAAAGAGTAAGAAAACTGCGCTCAGTCGGAAGGAGCAAGATGGTGGTGACGATGCATTGCCGTCTGGGTAATATTTCAAGAAGATGTACTAAGATTGTCTAGAAACTAGAAAACATTTTTACATTTTAAGCGAAACATTTGTCAATAAGAACCACATATAAATAGAGAAACTTTGAATACAAATTAATCGCTTCAAAGTCATATCATTTCAGAAATAAAAACATCCGTGTTGCATAAAATATAAATTTGACGGCAATCTAGTAAAACTGTTGCATTCAGATTTACCATTAGTTTGTCATACAAGTGGATTGATTACTCTGCATGTTGTGCTGCTATCCTAATTCAAGTTGACTTTCTTCTGTCACAATAGTGATTTAAGATCACTTTTCTTGTTTAATCAGTCAATTTACCTCAATATATTGACGTTTATTTGTGTGTCACCAATAATTCAGCTCTTTAAAGTACTACGTTTTTTAATAATAATATCTAATATGTATTTTCTAGGAACACAAATATCAATTTGGAAAAACAAATTTAATTTGAATCAACGTCATTTTTTTTAAATAATGTATTTTTATCATATTTGAAATTCTTTGTTGTTTTGTTAAAAAAATTAATTATTTATAAAAATCATTACTAATAAATATCCATGGTAGGATTTTAGAATCTGTATTCTGAAATTAAGTACTTTTAAACAGAGGCGCTCTTCTATACTCTATGTTACAGCATAACTAGCTATAAGTGATATTTTAAGTATTTTATTTAGGCTACACATAGAAAGTGTGATTTAATAACTATTTCGAACTACATATGAATTTTCATTTTATTCAGATACGAAAATGTATAATACAAGTGTTGGAGCTCCATACAGTACTGAAAAATATATACATAAAATTTACCGATATTTTACAATTAATAGATTTCGTAAATTTATTATACAAGTTTTGGAGATGTATTGAGTAGTAACGGAAAATATAAACACAACATTTACCGATATTTTACAATGAATAGATTTCGTAAATTTATTATACAAGTTTTGGAGATGTATTGAGTAGTAACGGAAAATATATACATAAAATTTACCGATATTTTACAATGAATAGATTTCGTAAATTTATTATACAAGTTTTGGAGATGTATTGAGTAGTAACGGAAAATATAAACATAAAATTTACCGATACTTAAAACATAAATATTTTGTAAAGATAATATTTCCTAAGATAATTTTTTAAATAATTTATCTAGTTGAGAGTTTTTATTTCATGAATATAAATTACAGCAGTATACGTAAAATACAAGTTGAGGGTAAATCTACCAACACACCTCTCTTACGAGGGTAGATTTTCCTCACAAACTTTATATTGAGCTCTGAAATCCCATAATTTCGGCGCTTTAATTGGGCACTGAACGAACGGGGTTTAGAGGCGAAGTTTTAATTAAAAGATTCACTTTACGCACCTGTGTTTACTTAGAAAGAATTTGCATCTTAGCTAAGTGTTGCTTAACCTTGCTAATCCTTGTACCAAAGTGTTGCCATATTGTGCCTGTATGGATGCTGAAATTATGCATGAGTTTGGCGCTAATCAATAAATAAGCTAAGAAAACATGGAAAATTAAGAGGTAAATCTAAAACCAATTTAGTTTTAATTATTTTACCTTATTATTATTTTACTTTATAGTAATGATTATTATATTATTTATATTGTTATTACATTATAGAATTATATACAAATATAATACACTGAAAATATATATTAGTATAAAATATTTATATTGTATAAACTAATCACCAATCTTAATACATTAGAATACTAAAATATAATAAAGATGCAGTAAGTGAGAACTAAAGAGATACTTGAAATTTAAAGTAAAATTAAACATTCCTGTGTAAATATTGTTTTATTACTTGGAAAAAACTGTGTTAAATTTATAATAAATCAATAAGAACACTATATAAACATTACCATTTTTTATGAATAACATTATTACTATCACAATATTATTAATATTACTATTACTATTATTTTTATTGTTTTTTATATTGTTGTTGTTATTTTTAATGTTTTTGTTATTGTGGTGGTGGTTTTATTGTTGATTTTCTTTTTCTTCTTCTTTTCTTCTTATTAGTATAAATGTTACTGTTGTTAATTACGACATTATTAATATGTTATTACTCTTAATTATATAAATATAGGTGTTATTGTTTGTATTATTATTTTTAGCGCATTATTATTAATAGTAAGATCCAGTAGATGGGCTAAGCTACTTGAAGAGATCATGAGAGAGGGCTGATTTTTTCCTGAAAGAAGAAGAGGAATAAAATGCTAGTTCTCCACACATAGGTGAAGGAAAGAAAAGAGTGTCTTTGAGTCCACTTCAACAGAGCCTAGGAAAAACACAGAAAAGGAACCAGGCAAGAAGATGGCCCCTCGAGAGTAGATGGCACAAGGCCCAAGTGCTCTATAGAACCCACTTCCATCCCAGGAGCTACTAAAGGGACTCCTTCTTCTCATAAGGAGAATTAGAATGGCGGCCAGTGGACGGTGGTTCAAACCCGCAAACAGATAGCAGCCAGATGGCAACATCAGTGGGAACTGGCCATTGAATCAAATAAAATTACTGCAGGTCGAAGAAAAAGGAAGAAAGAAAGAAATAAGCTACGCTCAGAGGCAGTACTATTAAGCCTGTCAGTGGGAAATCTTTTGCTGGTGTTTTACGCGTCTTCCACGACAAGGTAAAGCCTGAGGACCTAAATGCGGGCATAAAATCCATAAGGAAAACGAGAGCAGGGGATGTCTGGCAGGGCGGAAAATATCGATGAATTCAACAAAACCATAACAGTTGCAGACGGGGAAGTAGGGAAAATGCAACACCTAGTCCCCAAGGTAACAATAGAGAATAGAGGCCTAGACTCAATGAAAGAAGAGGATGACGTAAAGGAAGCTCTCGCACGTAATTTACAGAATAGTAATGACGAACGTAGGATTTACGTAACAGCAGCAAATAATAGAGGGTAGAAGATGGCTATTGTTGTTTTAAGCGAGGCTAGAATCGGGCATTGTTTTAAAGAATAATAGGATTGAAATTGGCTATGTCAGCTGTATAATCAGGTTGAGGAATGAGGTAACCCGTTGCTGGAGGTGTCTCGGCTATGAGCATAAAACTGGAAAATGCAACGGACTTGATAGGCAGGTCTATGTGTTAAATGTAGCAGCAGTGAACATAAGGTCAAATACTGTCAGCAGGAATCTAACTGTATGATGTGAGCGGATATGAACCTGGATATGGACAACAGCATAGGTAGTAACCTTTTTTTTCAAAATTGTTTGCATTGATTCACAAGTAAGGCTTAAACAATATTGCTGTTGTTTTATTTTCAGCAGCTCAACATATAATACTGCTGGTTGCCTATACACGACTTTGTAGGCTAATAAGCTCTCACTCCGACCAAGCGTTCTCGAGCACGGTTTGTTAAATCCTGATCCACTTTAATATGCTATTTCTATTTAGATAATATTTTTCATAGTAAATATATATCAATATGTATAATCGAATAATCAAGTTCCGCAGAACAATTATTGAAGCTCTTAACTCTTAAAATCTACTTTATCCGACCCAGGTACATTTTACTACAATTACCCAGATAAAACTTACTACAATTACTGAGGTAAATCTTACTATGACTACTCGGGTAAATCTTACTATGATTACCCATGTAAATCTTACTATAACTACCCAGGTAAATCATACTACAATTTCCCAGATAAATCTTAATATAGTTACCTAAATAATTCTCACTATAAATACCCAGGTAAATCATAATATAAATACTCAGGTAAATCTTAATATAGTTACCCAGGTAAATCTTAATATAATTACCCAGGTAAATCTTACTTTAATAACCCTGATAAATCTAACTATTAATACCCAGGTGAATCTTAATACAATTACCCAGGTAAATCTTACTATAATTACCCAGGTAAATTTTATTATAATAACCCAGGTATATCTTACTATAATTACCCAAGTAAATTTAATTATAACAACCCGGGTAAATCTTACTATAATTACACAGGTAAATCTTACTATAATTACCCAGGTAAATTTTATTATAACAATCCAGGTATATCTTACTATAATTACCCAAGTAAATTTTATTATAATAACCCGGGTAAATCTTACTATAATTACACAGGTAAATCTTACTATAATTACCCAGGTAAATTTTATTATAATAACCCGGGTAAATCTTACTATTATTACCCAGGTAAATCTTACTATAATTACCAGGTAAATTTTATTTTAATAACCCGGGTAAATCTTACTATAATTACCCAGGTGAATCTTACTATAATTACTAGGGATGGGCCGATTCCTAAAATTTTCGATTCCGATTCCGATTCTAAAATTTTCCTTTCGATTCTCGATTCTTTAGTCGATTCTCGATTCTCGATTCTTTCAAGTTATATTAGCTTACATGCTAGTTCTCTAATAATTAATTTAGTTAACATCTTGGTCATATGGCAAAACCTTTTAAAAGTTCTGTTTTAATGTAATAGGCTACACAAAACCTTCAACCATGAGAGTGATATCTGTCTATAATATAATTGATTAAGGTTAAGTTTCGGAGGAATAATACAGTGTTTCTGTTATCCGTCTATTCGCTCAACCGTTATGGCCACGGTTCCGACGATGACGGTTAATTGAGTTTTTACTGTACTTTTTTGTGTTTTGTTCTGACATTTAGTGAGAGAGAGAGAGAAAGAGAGAGAGAGAGAGAGAGAGAGACCAGCGATGTCAAACGACTAGAAATGGTTACGATCTTGATTGCTGTTGCTTCATAAATAATAATATTTTCGTTTACTTTAATCATTTAATTCATTCAAATCAACTAATACATAAATAAGGCATAGTTGGTAATTAATTATTTTTCCACACAAATATAATAAATTTTGGTAATAAATTTTGTTTGGTAATAAATTACTCCACACGCATATTTTAATAGTTAACAAAATAGGAATCGGAATCGACACTTTTATGAATGAAGAATCGAGTATCGACGATTCCTCGATACCACCTAGAATCGACGATTCCTGGAATCGAGAATCGGAATCGGCCCATCCCTAATAATTACCCAGGTAAATTTTATTATAATAACCCAGGTAAATCTTACTATAATTACCCAGTTAAATCTTACTCTAATTACCCAGTTAAATCTTACTATAATTACCCAGTTAAATCTTACTATAATTCCTCAGGTAAATCTTACTATAGTTACCCAGGTAAATCTTACTATAATTAATTCAATACAGTGATAATGAGTTATATTTTTATTCTAATGTTTTAAATCAAGATTTCTTTTGCGTCTGACAGATTGTAATAACCAATTTCAATTGAATTCAATAGTAAAATATTTGGTTCCGTAAGTTAACTAGATAAAATACATTCTATTAAAACCTGTAGCAAGTACATTCTTAAAAGAAGAATTCATTACTGTAGGCCAGTCTCATTGGCTAATTTATGAAATAAGGACTAGTTGTGTATGTCTTCATGGAAAAAAAATCTTTCATTTTGAAATACAGTATAATATAAAAATGAAAAATATATTTATTCTAAAGAATGTCGATGCCTTATAACATTTTAATTTTTAAAAATGTATAATATTTTCTCTTTCTTTTCTTGAAATCGACTTTATTTATCAAAAAAAAGTATATAGGTAGACATAGTTTTTTTCAATTATTAGTTTCAATCAGAAACCCCATAAGAAATAGTCACACCTGTCGGTCCGTTCCGACGTATGGTTTTTTCAAGGCAAGAATAATATTTAACTTTTTAAACACAAATCTGCACATTTGAATCACTATTAAAGTTAATTTGTTTGTGAAATTGTAATTAAATATAAAATCAATTAACTTGTTTCTAAATTGTCAATTTTAAATTCATGTTACTAAAACCTTATTGTAAAACATTTACAAAGAAATAACAAATGTATTATTAAAAAAATTAAAAAATACTGCTACAAATAAATGACAAGGTTATAAGACCTATTTAAGGTATTACTTGTAAGTATAGTATACATATTTTTTGGAGTGCCTATGTACAAGACAATGAATATTTAACATTGGTTTGTTATTTTGATTAACTTTAAGCATCTGTGAATGTTAAATTTCCTACATTTATTAGGATTTTGTCGTACTAAATTCAATAGGATTTTGTCATGAACGAAATTCATGAAAATTTCAAAACTTGGTTCTGAAAAACGTAAACGCCCTCCTGCTTTAATTACTTACTATAAGCTTTTTAAGGTTACGGTCCTTGAAATTCCCAATTTTTGCCTGAAGGTTTAATTTTTATATTCCGCCTAATTTTTTTTTGACTTCACTAATTTATGTAAATCTTAAGAAAAATAGCGTAACTGAAATACACCGTTCTATATGTTGGTGATTCTATTAAAGTTTGTCTTAAGAAGAAATAAACAAAACTTTTTAAAGTCAATTCCTACTAAGGAGAGCAAAGAAAAATATTATTTAAGTTACTTTTTTATTACATAATTACAACTAATACAAAGTATCATAGCTTATGTGCTAAAACAGCTGTTCTACCACATAAAATGAACTGTTTTATGAAATCAGATGTTACAACTTACTTTAAGCTA